>VDFB02003555.1:0-24142 GCA_007258455.2 Sequoia sempervirens | reverse complement strand
CCATCTTTCTTCTTGGACTCATAATCAAAATAAACTTTCTTCCTTTTCTTCTTCTTTCCTTCTTTGCATTCCTTACAAATATGTCCAGGCTTACCGTAGTGCCAAAAAATAACTTTGGACTTTCCAGGAGATTTAGATCTCCCGCTGGACTTGGATTTGTCATGTTTCTCATTCTTCTTTCCTTTTCCTTAGGTCTTCCATGATCATTTAGGGAATCCTTGGAAGTGATGGATACCTTCCTCCTCATCTCTTTAGAAAGCAAAGAACCTACCACATCTTTAATCTTCAAAATAATAGAAGTACTCCCAATAGCCATAAGAAGAGAATCCCATGAATCAGGCAAAGAACAAAGCAAGATCTAACATTTTTTCTCCTCATCCATTTTGACACCAACTGATTCCAATTGAACCACAAACATATTAAATGATTCCAAGTGGTCTTTGATTTTTCCACCTTCCATTCTTAAGGAATATAATTTCTTCCTTAGAAAAATATTGTTCACTAAAGATTTGGCCCGATACATCTCACCAAGCCTCTTCCATAGTTTTTGTGCAGAGGTATCTTCATGGACATCAATCAAAATAGAGTTTTCCAAGCATAATATAATTAGACCCTTGGATTTATGGCCATAACATCATACTAAACAACCTGAGTAGGATTTGTAGGCCTTGAAACATTCTCATCAACAACATCCCATAGATCTCAATCTATCAATAGATCCTCCATCTTCAGCTTCCACCTTTCAAAATTATTTCTAGAAAATCTATCCACCTCTATTCTCCTTGATGAACTTTCCATTTGAAAATTCCCGCGACAAGGTCAAAAAGTGTCTTATGCAAAAGCTCCACTCAAATCTGGATTAGTTCAAAAATAGCAACAACTGAAACCAAAGGTGATCAAGCTCTTATACCACTTGTAAGGAAGCTAAGGTAGTGGAAAAAATTCCTACACTAATCTTGAAAGGAGACTAATGCAAAAAAATTATAGATCTTTAATAGTTACAAAAACTGAAACAAAAATAAACAAAAATATCATGCATACCATGACTCAGTGATTTACGTGGGGAAAACCCTTTCAGGAGAAAAACTGCACACTCCAAAAGCCACCTAATATATTATTCAATAAATCAAAAATATTACAATATACTTGCAGAGCAAGCTTCTCATAGGAGTATCACCAATCATAGATCAAGAGACAACATGAATGCTATTAGACTCTCAGAAATGATCACAATCTCTCTTGCAGTCGTAATACAACACCCTCATAAAATAGAGTTACATTCTAGGGAAAGACAGGCCAACAAAATATCTGCCATTAGATCTAAAACCTAATAACAAACAGTCTAGATTTACAATATATCCTTTATTTAATGTATGTTAGCCATTCTAGAAGTTTCTTGAACATGTTAACACACTCACATTTCGCTCCATGCTGCCATTGTATACACTTATCGGTGTAACTAGGAAACATATATAAATATATATATACATCCTACAAACAATAAACCACATATAATTGCAAGGTTGAGACATATTTTCCCAACACCCTGTCATTGAAATTCCCATAAGGTTGTTTCCTCGAAGTGTAAGCTTTAAGGATCAACAGTTCTTTTTCTGGCATGCTAGGTGGGACCTATATTAATTGCTTGATTAGAAGTTAGATTTATGAGCCATAGTCCAGTTACCATATCACAAAAATCTCAAAAATCTAGGCTTATTATTATCTCCTCTAGTAATTGTAGCACATGCCATAGCTACCCAACACATCACAAAGTAAGCTCAACCACAAATTTCTATGGCTTCCCTAACACCCATAAAATTTGTAGCCTGTAACAATAGAAACCCGTTTATTCCTCCTATTCATCCTTCTGTATGGGACACTATCCATGGAAATTCTTTATAGTCCCTCCCTAAGTTCATTGAGGAAGATTTCAAAACCCTAACAGAGCATCTTCAGGATGTCATTGATGTGTGCACAATTTACATCACAGTGCAAAATATAACACTTAGATTATTGGTAGCCTCCTTCAAAGGAAAGGCTCAATATTGGTACAAATCTCTTGCTCCTAACTCTATTGCTACTTGGGATCAACTCAGGGACTAAGTTTTTGAATGTCTTTCAGAGAAGGGAGACCTCTTGTCCCTACTACAATAGCTGATGACAATAAAGTGAGCCCTACAAGAGGCTGTTATAGAATTTAATACTCGGTTTCATAAAACTTGGTAAATTATTCCTACTAATTTTAAGCCACCCATAGATATGGAATTTTTTTTCTAGCTAAAGGATTTTAACTCTACATAGCAGTCATGATCCAATCACTCGGGGGTGACATTGTCGAATGCATATGATTTGGTAGTAAAAGTAAAAAATAACCTAATTGATGTTGGGAAACTCCCACCTAGACCATCTATGTCGATGTTCCCAAAGATATCAGTGCATCCCCAAGAAGTAGTTGCTCCTAGCATATTTGCTAAACCTCCACCTTTGATGTATGTATACCCCAATGTGCAGGAAAGCACCTTTGATTCTTCTTCATTAGTCATGGAGGTGAATGACATGAAGAACTTATTGTGAAACTTATCCGATGAAATTATCAACATAAAGCAGTAGTAAGAAATTCCCTTGAGACGCCCTTTTCAAGGCTATGAAGGAGGGAGACCACCATTCCAACACAACTAGTATTAGGGAGGTGTGATAGGAAATAACTAGTCAACCCTCAAACCAAATTGTTCTAGTTCCCACTCTATTAGAAACTATAACATCTAACCCTAGTAGAGACTTGGTCCCAGGCTAAAAAAATTTGGTAGATGACACAAATTCCTGGTGTTTCCCCTACAATGATGTACACATGCCTCAAAATTGTTCAAGAGGCAATCTTGTATAGAAAGTGGTAGAGAAAAGAAGCTGGGGTGTCTCACCAGAAGGCATGAGTATATGCTTACTAGTCTCTTAGAGTAGAGAGTGTTATGATCAATACTGAGATGCAGGGCATGCCACTAGAACAAGAGGTAGAGATCATCTTGGATCACATGCTCTTCTCCTAGATGGAGGGTGAGGCTAAAATGTTCACTAATGACTCTTCAATATCAAAGACACCATAAGTCTAGTTAGAACACCTGCTCTAAGTGGAGGTTCACTAGAGAGGCTATACCTCAAGTTCAGTAGCCTAAAGTAGCTGTGAAAAAGATTGTTGGTTCGTTCACTATGGTTTAGCTCTTTTAAAAGTCAAAGGGGATGCTCCCCTTCAAGCTAAAGATACCACCCCTTGGTTCACTTAACATGGTTGAGCAATTAAAGAAGTCCCCTGCCAACGTGTATTTATGGGACATTTTGGCTACTCTTGAACAAAAATAATTATTGCAAGAAGCCTTAAAAAATGATGGGAAAATCTCATGGACTAATCCAACCTCAGAATGTGACCAATAAAAATAGAAGAGGCTAGTTCAGGAGCCTAGGCTTTGGGAGTTGTAGCATTAATGAACATGAAGGATAAACCGATGAAGGATGAGGTAGGCAAGTTAAAACCTGCCCCCATTCTTCTTAACTCTCATAGTAGGAGATAAGATGCTACATAATTTCATGATTGACTTTGGTGCTAGCACCATGACTATGCCTAAATTGGTTTCAGATTCCTTGAAATTAGAATATGAGTCCCTTGATAGAGGAATCATGTAGTTGGATGGAAATAAATTCTAGGTCGTAGGTTTAATCAAAAGCCTCCCTTTGACCTTATATTCATGCCCCAACATTATAGTCACCCAAGAGGTAGTCGTGGTTGATATTCTCCCATTTTGGGGTATGTTTATCTAGATATTTTACTGCTAAAATTGGAGGATACCTCTCTATGGATTGGTCTCATCAAATATTGAGGACCAAGCATGGTGTTAGCTAAAATGTAGATACTCTTAGAACCCTTACACTTAGAGCACATAGAAAAAGATGTTGTGATGAATTTTGAGGCTATGGATATGTTGTTTTCAAAGAATGAAATTCATTGTTTGGAGATGCTGGATGATGAGAGGCCATCAGGGATAGAAGCATTGAGAAGGAATTCCTTTTGAATCAATTTATGGAAAATGATCCTTTTGGAAATTTCCATGCTACTATTTTGGGAACTTATGCCATATATGATGAAAATTCCCTAAGTGACTAAAAGTCATGAGGCATGACTTGAAAGCCTTGATGATGAAAAAGGTCTATGGACACTGTACTTCAATGGTGCAAGATGCAAAGTTGGATCAGGAGTAGGTATCTGCCTAGTATCCCCTATAGGAGTTGGTAATCAAGGAAGTGCAAGGCATGTCAACTGTGAAGAATTTGTGGATGTGATCCTATCACCATAGAGAGTGGGACTTGATCGAAGGATTCAAAGCTTTCACTATTTAGGTGGTTTTGAGATCTCAAAATTTTGTAACAGATAGGATGGCCATGATCAAATCTCAGTTTGATCTGGTGATAGACCTAATATTGCACAAGCACACAATACGAGTGATGGTATGATCCGTTATCCCTGATAATGATCAAAACTGGTAGTTTTTTGAGAGTGATGCCTAAATCACTACATTTATTCAATATTTCGATGACTTTAAAGAGGAACTGTAGCCCAAGGTTGAAGAGGCTTATGAAGAACAAATCATCCAGCTCAGAACCAACAAGCCTCCCAAGGGTTTGATCACTATCAAGAGTCTTTTTGATTTTGATGATTCTAAAAACAATAAGAGAAGTTTTGTTGTAAATAAAGGGGATTACTTTAATATGGACATAGGAGCGGTAGGAAGAGATGTTCTGCAAAGGGACAAAGAAAGGCTAATATCCTTCTGCATGGAGTATGACAAGGTCATGGCATGGACCTATAATGACTTAAGGGGTTACGAACCTAGTGTGATCCAACACACAATTGACCTATTCAAAGGGGCTAAAATGATCCAATTAAGCACTCTACTTGGGTATCCAACTTGGTCCCCATGTGAAAAAAGAATGATGTCATTAGGATTTGCAAGAAATTTTAGGATTTAAATAGAGCTTCTCTGAAGGATCAGTATCCTCTTCCCTTAATGGATTAGATTCTTTAGACTGTGGTAGGGTCAGAAATGTTTTCCTTGCTTGATGATTTATTCAGATGCAATCATGTAAGTGTCAAAGAAGAGGACCAATATAAAACTACAGTCACCACTAAGTGGGGAATGTTCATGTATGCCAATATGATTTTTATCTTATCAAATGTGGGAGCCAATTTTCAATGAGCAATGGATATTGCTTTTAAGGAAATGATCAACTTGATCATCCTTATCTATTTGGATGACCTAATAGTTTCTCAAAGTCTAAAGGTGATCATTTCAATCATCTAGATCGAAGGTTTTCTAAAGGTTCCAAGAGTTCAAGATCTCTTTATATCCCAAAAAATGTGTTTTTGGAGTTCCACAAGGTAGGTTACTTAGCTACATGGTATCCAAGGAAGGAATTTATATAGACCCTAAGAGGGTGAAAGCTATTAAGAAGTTTCCCTTACTGGTAAATAAGAAGGGAGTCCAATCCTTCTTGGGTAAGATAAATTTCATCAACAAATTTATCTCTGACTTTGCTAGGCTAGTGAGGCATATTACTCTTATGATGAAGAAGGAATTGGATTTCAAATGGACTCTCGAGGGTAGAATGAATTTTGAAAAGATCAAGGAAACCATTTCCTCAGCTTCGGTGTTAGTCAACCTAGATTTTTTTAAAAATATTATGTATATATATGGTAGTGAGCACAACATCACCACGGTGTTGACACAAAAAGATGCTAAAGGGAATGAAGAAAATCCCATCGCCTTCCACTCAAGGACCTTGAAAGGATATGAATCCAATTATAATTTTGTTGAGAAACAAGCATTCAATATTGTAAAAGGCTTCAAGAAGTTTAGACACTTGGTGTCGAGAAGAAAGATCATGGTTTATGTGGTTCACCCTAGTGTAAGAGAATATATTATAGAAGGGGAGATCATTGAAAAAAGAGCGAACTAGATCACAAGGATCCTCAAATATGATATTGAAGTTCGACCCATGAAGTTAATCAAGGGAAGAGGTCTTTGTGAACATTTGGCTAACGAAATTGATCCCCAAGCCAAATAGGAACTTGTGGATGAAGTTCTCGTGAATCAATTCAAGTTGAAGGAGTCCTAGGTGGCTAAAAGAATAAATTTTATGCAAACTAGAAGGTATCCAATTGGCATCCCTTCACACAAAATAATATTTTATAGACTACATGGTATCAGATATACCATAGTTGAAGGAGTTTTTTTCAAAATAAACTTTGATGGAGTTCTCTATTGTGTGGATAAGGACCAAGTAAAGCGAATCTTAAATGAGTTCCACAACAACCCCATAGATGGTCATTTCTCAGCAAAGACCATCACCCTGAAGATAATGCATGTGGGATACTACTGGCCTACCTTGTTTATAAAATGCCATAGCTTGGTGAGGAAATATTAGTAGTGCTAGTTCTTTGTTGGCAAAAGAAAGAATTCTACCATGCCCTTAAGTTTGGTCATGGTCGATGAGCCATTTGCATAGTGGGGTGTGGACTTATTGGGATGATCAACCCTATTTCCAGTTCAGGACATAAGTGGATTTTAATAGCCATAGATTAATTCACTAGATGGATAGAGGTAATGCCCTTGAAGAATGCCATCGAAGGTGAAATTGTGAATTTCCTTGAGGATTTGGTGGCAAGGTTTGGATCACCCAAAATATTAATTTCTGATAATGAACAAGCCTTTATAGGAAATTGAATGCTAAAATTCATGTTAAAGCGTCGGGTCTTCCTGAAGACTTCATCGAATTACTATCTGTAGGGAAATAGACTCATGTAGTCCATGAATAAAAACCTAATCCAGTTGATCAAGTGGATAGGTATAGATCACCAAAAATATTGGCACATACATTTATGGGTGGCATTATAGGCTGACTGAATTACCCTAAAATAATTTATCAAGGCCTCACAATATGAGTTCGTCTACGGGAAAAAGGTAGTGTTGCCTATCTCTATGGAGATCCCAACACTACAACTACTAAAGTCCCTAGAAGTTGAGGAGAATGGCAGGATAGAAGTGAGGTTGGCCAAATCGCTCACTATCGAAGAAGCTCAAGAAAAATCCTAAGATGCGATGATAAACCACTAGAAAATGGTGAAGAGGTGGTTTGATAAGAAGGCACTGTCTGACCTAGGTTTCAAAGAGGGTGATGTAGTTCTGAAATATGACGAGTGAGCTACTGAACCAAGTCAATAGGTTAAATTTGATACACTATGGAAAGGTCCTTTCCACATCATAAATTGTAAAGAGAGAAATGCATTTGAGCTTGAAGATATAGAAGGAAACACTCTTGGTATTCTGATGAATGGTATTGATTTGAAGCTTTTTAATTAATTACTCATCTCTTATGAGACTTTTTCTTTGTAAAAATATGTAATTTTTTTATCATATGTAAAAAAATTATAGTGCAAAATTTTTCTAGAGAGATAAATACACATAAGATGCAGAAAGAAAACTATATTCATTCATGTATCAAAATCATTACAATATAGTAACAAGTGTTTAAGCCTATGCTGACAAGGCAAAGGAGAGAGCTTTGAAAATATCTATAAGGAAAAGAACAAGATACAAAAAGAGAGTGTCTTCAGGAAGGAGTATGCTCTTGAAGGTCCCCAAAGAAATAAGTTACCAGTTTTGAAGATTTCAATAGAAGAGAATTTGAGGAAGATATTGATCACAAGAAACACAAATTTTTAACAACTCAAGTTATTGTTAAGCCAAACAAAAATTCGAAATCTTAGAAACTCAAAGGAAAATGCTATTTGAAGCTCCTATCAAAAAGGAAGAGAAAAAAATCTGAAGAATTTGATAGTGAATCATGCTCTTTCGACATTCCCACCTGTCATAGGCTAAGGATGGTACACAAGGTCTCAAAAATTAGTGTACCACTCCACATTGTGGATAGGATCTATGTTCATCACCTTGAGTAGAAAGGAATAGGTTAAAGCCAACTTCTCATGGTGCCACTCCACCATTGTTGTTTGAAAGCTAGAGAGAAAAGGGAGCCACGACACCAACACCATATTGCCACTCTCAATGAACTACCTCAAGTCCATCGCTATAGGAATTCCCACCCCTTGAAATGCTACATTCACAACCTCTTCAAGCCCCACTAGATAATCCTTGTAAAAAAGATTTGGTAAGCTCTATGATATGGGACTTCAGTTCATTCAAGTCAAGAAGGGATGCTACAAACCTAGACATGTTATTGGTATTCACTCTATATTGATTGGTGTCAGAGAGGAACTCCTCTCCCAAGAACCACCTAACGATAGCTATGATCAAGGGATTTTTCAACTTGATTATTCTCTTCAACCTATCATCTGACACTTCTCCTACAAAGGCCAACTAAAAATTATTGCTAACCAACCTAATGGGAGTGCTCATGGCTACCTACCTATAGATAAACAAGCAACCTTAAGCTTAGAGTGATTTCTGCATTAAGGTTGAGATCAATTTATAGAAAATTCAAGCAAAGACCACACAAGTAAAATCAAAAGCTTTCCTATATGGTGATACAAAAAATTTATCAAGTGGATTTCAATTTTGTGCAAAAATTATAGAAGGTTGGGTTTCAAATTCCTGGAGCATTTAATTCAGTATGTACATGTGCGTAAGTCATTTGTCTTGTGGCCAAGTGTCTTTCCACCTTGGCACACTTTTTAAAATGCCATCATGAGAATTGACCCTTAATTTAGCCACCTTCATCTGCATTAATTTAGACATCTTCTCAATACTGAATTTCCCAATCTTAATGCTGCATTTACCAAAAAATTGACCTAATGAGTTGTACTTTCTCCCCTTTCCTTCAAGAGGTTGGAATTTCCCAAAAGGTAGGCAGTTAATTCACATGAGTGGTCTTGCTAGCAGTAGTTCAAATGATAATTATTTCATTCATTCACATTTATCCTAAGTGCAAATTGTATCAAAGTAGAGTGTAGAGTGAGAAAGAAGCAAGTGATAACGATTTTTTCTAAGTGTGAATTGAAAGTAAAGTGTTGAGGGTTTATAGTGCAAAGGTAGTGAAATCAAGCAAGAGGGTGACAATTTTCAAAAGAATTCAAAACAATGGTAGTTGAAGGAGCATCTTATGGCATTGATGTTGAAGAAGCATTGGATTAATCTTTCTATGTTGGTGTTTTTGGCAAAAAATCCTACTCTTCGGCCCCTATACCACCTAAATTGACATTCACAAACATATAGTTCTCAAAATAGACCAAGCACATCAACCTAGAACTGGTTGAGGATTTTGTTGATGAAATCAATGACCCAGTACTACACACCAACCCAAAAATCCTTCATGAAGGTGCTTTCACAAGAATGAATAATAAATTGGAAGAGGGGCCTGATTCTCTAAGTGTTTAGCTATAGAAATCCAGCTTCCCATAATACATGTTACATCTAGTGTGTCCATGCCTTGAATTGGTAGATGCATGCATATTGAGTTTTGATGTACATACTGGGGTTATTCAAGGAAAATGGTTGAGATTAATTATCAATGTAGATGCCTTTAGGGATATGCTATGTGTCCCATTTGACCCCACGATGATTTGATTCTCAAGGAAGGAAATTTAGCATTATTGGGAAACAAGGAGGGCCAAACTTATTTTTTATAATTATGAGATAAAATGTGACAAAAAGTGGATAGGGATACTTAAACTCCCTTTAGCTCTCAAAGACTTCCATTCAGACCTACAAGATGTATTTTTGATGCTCATATTTTTCTATGGCTAGGACAAAGATAACAATGTGGAGGAGTTTCAAATGGGCTTTGTTTTCAAGCTCAAGAAGTAGAAAGAGGTTTTTTGACATGATTTCATAGAACTCATTGTAAGAAAAATGCTCAAGAAGTTGCGAGGATATGATCGGGCTTATAAATTTAGGTATTCTTTTTTTCTTGCACACATGGCATTGCATCAAAATTTTTAGTATTTCCAGAAATACATGCCATTGAACATCACTAATTCATTGGGTCTGAGGAATCCAATCACTATGTGGACCCATGTGCTTTCTTACATTTAAAATTATTATTCTTTTTTTGACCTTTTCTTGACCCCGGATCTTCAAGATTTGCACTAGTAGGAGAAACCTACAAGATTTGTAATGGGATATGTTGCATGGATGATAGAGATTAAACATCCATGTTATTATTTCAATGGAGTATATTTCAATTTGTTGTTGATGCGTGGGTTCATAGAGGAGCCTTTTAGGCTACCCACTTTTGCAACATGCAGAACCGTCACCATTGAAATGTGTTGAACATCCGAAATACTGAGAGGGGGGTGAATTAGTATTCCATAAAACCATTCTAATAAAATCCATCTAAACATTATTACAATTATGACTGAATTAGCAAGAGAGAACATATAAACAAATCAATGCAACAAGACACATGAACACCAAGATTTTTATGTGGAAAACCCAAAAAGAGAAAAACCACGATGAGGGTTAACTCACAATATATTATATTCAAATGCAAGATATTACAGGGCTCACTTCCAGGACTCACTATCCTTGAAAGGCTCACAACTTGAATAAAAAATATGGCTAACCGCCAAGATACAAAGATTGTGGCTCATTTCCAAAAGTATGAACTGATAGAATACACCTTCAGTGTGCAGGGTTTAGTTCCAATAAAGCTGTGCATAAGAAGAACTGCCTCTCACAACAGTCACTCAACAAATCTATTCTGATCCTCAATTGATAATTTTTTTAGGCTCGGATCTTCACATACCCCTTAATCCTCTTCACACTTTACTACTCCATAACACCTCTCTCTCGAGCACACACTTTCTCTCTTCACAAAATCTTATATATAATCAAGTATATCTCATTCATCAATTAGGTTAGCCTAATTAAATGAAAGTAAAATAATCAAAACACTCTTTTCGACACCATATATGATTTAAAATGTTTTGTGCATGCAGTACATTATATCAAGTTGGCTAACATCCATAAAGTATAACTAGTCTCCTTAGTGTATTGCATATGTTAGGTTGGCCAAGACTAGAGTTTAATCCATAGAAACTCCAAACCAACTTACAATCCTCAAAGAAAACATCTTCTAGATCTAAGATCACATAAACTTCTCATCATACTACCATCATAGAGACTACCATTAGAACCACAACATTAGAATGTTATCCTTAAGAAAATGCGGAGTCTCCCACACTGATATGTTAAGCAAAGAACAACAGTAAAATACAGAGCTAAACTCTGTTAGTGGTAACTTCCTGCTCACAACCCAAAATTTCTCAAGATCTAGGATATAGCTGTCTGAGTGAGACATGATAACATGATTAATATATTAGAGTCATATATTTTCTTGTGGTGAATTTTAGACAACCAATGAACTGGTTCATCACAAAATAACACTACCGATAGATAATAGCTTCCGATAAACTAAGTAAACTCCTCGTACAATTTTCAGCATGATGAAATCAATGACAACACAAGAACAACCAACAAAAATCATCTACACTTCATGCTCATGTTGCAAGGCTCCATAGTTCCAAAAATCTCCCCCTTTTGCATTGATGGCAACATGCATGTCAAAAACATTTTTAAATATAAGGCAACTGAATACTCCCCTTAACAAAATTGATCTTCTCAATTTTTTTTTTCCTTTCCGTATCTCTATCTCTCCCTCTTTGACATCAATGGAAAAGGATGAGGTCCTATATATATATATGCATCAATACCTAACCAAATATGAACACAAATAGTTGAATCAACTTGAAGATGAAGAACCTTTGAGATTCTCTAGGGTGTCCTTCCATGAGGCTTGGCCTTCTTCCCATGTACCTTTTGCACTTACAAGAGTCTTGTGTAATAGTTCAAGCTTAGTTAAGGAATATATACCATCTGTTAAAGTATTGGGACTAAGATTAATCTCTTATAAATTAACAATAATTTCAAGAGTACTAGATACAAAAATGTGCCTGAGTTTAACCCTGTCTTTTAGTGCCACAAACTTCTTAATAACTTATGTTCTTTGGTCCTACAGGGAAAATAATTTGTCTTGAAGCTGCACAATGTAGGACCATCTTTGGTTATCTCTATCTTCTTGCAATCTATATGTATCTGCTTGAGTGCTCATCTGGGTTTCACTCTTGCTTATCTCATCTCTTATGTTCAGTGTACTGCTCGACCAATTTAGGAAAAAAGAAAGTAGTTCCTAAGCCTCTTCCTCACAAACTTGTACACTCTCCAATTCCTTCATCACTCGACTATGTGCATTTGGACATTTCTTCTTGATATCTTCTAGATTTTCTTTAGTAGACTTGATTCCAGCATGCACTTCTAGTCCAGAGATATAGACCTTCAAAGAATTAATCATGTTTTTGAGATTTTCCACAACTGAAATAGATGAATCAAAATTAGCACCAGGAATGACCTTTCTGCAATTCATCCAAAGCTCCTTAAATGTTTATTCTTTCATGCTCATGTTGAGCTCTCTTTGAATCACTTTTGTCTGTGACTTCTTGTTTGAAAACACTCTTTCTCTTCTTCCTTGTTCTGATTAAACTACTAGAGGTACTTTCTACATTGGGATTCTTAGGGATTTACAAAATAATTCTTGCATCAAGAACAATTTCATCCTCTGAAACTTCATAATCTAACTCAGATATCCATACCAACCTTGATTAAACTACTTCCATATGACAAAAATCTGTAGAAACTTGGAAATTGATATTTTCAGAGTACTTTCAGTAACACTTCCTAGAATCCTTTTTTTTTGTTCATCCTCATTTGAAATGTTCCAAAGAATGCAACAAGAGCAGCCTTTTGAGCATCCAAATTACCAAGATTTATTTTGAAATTCCTGATTTGATGGGAAAATAGGTTTTGTATTTAACCATTCTATTCTTCCTATTAATGATAATTCTTTCAAGAAGTAAAAGAGCTGGAAGACAATCAAATTTTTGTATTGAAATGTATTCTTCTTGATTTTCTTGATTTCCTTTAAGTTCTTCAAAAGATGTATTCGAAGTAGCTCACACAGGTCATAATCCATACCTCTTCAAACCATATTAATAGCAGTATATACAACAACAATAGAAACTATGAGGTCATTTCTAGGTAGACAAACTTTGTGACCAATAACCATCGTAGCATACCTAATGATTGAATCTTCAATTGTTCTCAAAACAAGCTCTTTCCCTTCGAGGGTCACACCAGTCACCTCAATTATGTTGGAAAGAGACAGTGCATATGTTATCTTGTTTTTTCATTTATGGTAACCCTAGTCTATTATTCGATCCATTAGAATTTGATCATACTGAAAGTTAGATCGAAGATCAGTGATTAATTGCCAAGCTAGAACAAAGCATCTGACAAAATTGTGTTCATCGATTCATATGCAATTTTCTGTTATGATATTAAGTTGTGGATCTCAGGGAAGTTATTTTTGGTGTATGATATATGTTATCTTTGAATCTTAGAGCCTCATATCAATTAGTGTGAAAGTTAGAAGATCCAGTTGATTATTTTTCTGTTCAACAATGCAAAAAGGCTGACCCGATGAATGTAGCATATTGCGAATATTTGAGGAATAATTTTTTAAATGTTTTTGTGTTCAAGCATGTTGATTTGGGTCCTCACTATGTTGTGGCCAACTTTGGTTGGTGAGCGTTGAAAATGATTTGTGGATTGAGCTGACAGTTTGTAAGTATTTTATGTTTTGTTGAAGCCGACATGTAGCAATTAAATTTTTAGTTGTGGATATAAATAAGCAATCATTTATATCATTTTGACGTATGTACGAAGTGTGTTGATGTATGTGCAAAATTAAAAAGGATTGTAGAGTGATTATGCACAGTTTCACTTGTGCATAAAATGATTTGTGATGTGAATTAAAGCAGACAGAGCAGAAGAGTAGAATTAGACAGAAGGTCAAGAATGAAATTGATGTGCTTAATTGGAACTATAATCAGACATTAGTAGATGCTATTTTCTTAGTTCAAATCTTCTAGATGCAATCCAAATTCTTTTTTAAGATAGTGAGTCTTCTTTTGTATCTGAGTAGTGAGCTCTAGGTAGTGTGCCTGAATGCATGTGCATTCCTTTTGTAAACACTTATTTGAGTATACTCAGATCATATTGTGGATTGATCTCCACTGTGGTTTTTCCCCTAATAGGATTTCCACGTAAAAGAATCCTTGTGTTATGGTGTTGTGGTTGCTTGTTTTGTGTTCATGCATCTTTCTTTTGGTTCAATGTTATAAGTGGTTTAAAGAGTAGATTAATAAAGTTAAATTTTGCAGAACATTGATTCACCCTCCCTTCCTAGTGTTCCTTGATTCCAACAATTGGTATCAGAGCCTAGTTCCTCAAAAGAAGTTTAAAATCTTGGGGAAGATCCAGGAAAGTGATTCAATGGATTCAAGCATTCTTCAACAACAACTTTTGGTGGCCCTAGATGATCTTGATCAATCCAAATCTGAAGTCTAGGAATTGCAGGAAAGCCTCATGAATGCTGAGAAATTCATTCAATCATTGAAATATAAAATCAACAAGTCCAGGGAAAAGAGAAGGGAACTCTGTGATCAAATCAAGTAGAAAGAGAGTAGAAGCATTGAAGATGAAAAAATGAGTCAAGCTCTGAAGGAAAAGACATAAGAATGCGAAAAGCTCACTAGAGAAAATGTTGTCCTAAAGCATGAGATGAAATCTATTGTGATGAGGATGACCAAGGAGACTGAAGAAAAAAAGAAGAATGAAGAGAATCTTGCTAAATCCTTGAAAGAGAAATCTGAAGAATGCATCCAAATTATTGATGGATTCAATCAGTTGGAGCTTGAATTGGAACAATCTTGAAATATTGAAGAAGAGCTTGAAAGGCAGATTGTTGATCTCAGAGATGAACTTGCTACTACAAATGAATTCATGGAGAAGTTCAAGATTAGCTCAGCCACATTTGATGAACTAATTAAAATTCAGAGGACTGGAAGTGACAGACGAGGTCTTGGATATGAGAAAGGAGAAAGCTCTAGATCTAGACAAAGGAGATTTAAGCAAGGAAATCAGATGAACAAAGCTAGAAGGTATTGAGTAAGGCAACCTAATGCTCAAAGGTTCAATGGTTACTGTTTATTTGCAATAAATTTGGTCATATTTCTACTCAATGTAGAAACAAAATGAATCCAAGTGGTCCATCATTCTCAGGTCAGTGTTACAATTGCAATAAGTATGGTCATAAGTGAAATGAATGCAAAAATATGATGAACAACTTTTTCAATAGAAATGTCAGATGTTATATATGAAATAGATTTGGCCATATTGCTAACCAGTGTAGATCAAGAGAAAATAAATGGAACAACTGGTATGGAAAAATAAATGTGGTGTGCTATAATTGCAAAAAATCTAGTCACATTGCTAGATTTTGTAGAAGTAGGAAGGGTCCAGTAAATCAAAGGAAAAACATGCAGAAGGATGAAAAGGGAAAAGGAAAAGTTACTATAGATGAGATCAAGAAGCGAATGAAGAAGATATGGGTGAAGAAGAGTCTTTCTAATGTAGGAAATGATTCCACACCAGAACCAGGCTCTGTTAATTCCTCTGAGAATTAGTTTAAGGCCTTTGGCCTAGGGGGAGTTCTTAAGAAAATCCTTTAACTCCCTTGTCAGTAGCTGGTACCAGAATGTAGTAGATTGCAATGATTGCATTAGTGATGTGCAAATGTTTTGGAATATTTTGTGGAGAGAATTTATGCAAAATTAAAGGTTCACAGAAGAATTTCTTTCACATTCTGTGAAAATAGGGTATCTAGAAGACTTAGGTAAAAGCATTTATTGCAATGAAAAAGGTTAGGTGGACGAATAATAAAAGTCATTTCTATTCTTCATTTGTCACATTGCACTTTGAGAAGAAGTTTGGAGAGCTCTGAAGTGAACTTTGAAAAAGTTTGGTGAAGATTCAAGTTTGAAGGCGATTCAACGATCAAACCCTAATCCGACGAAGGGTATTTATCTATAAACTCGTGAACTTGAAATTTTTGGAAATGGCTGCTCCGTTGGTTGTGGATATTAAAGATAGGACCCATCTGAAATTCAAATGGCACCCATTCAAATCTATTGAGAAAAAACCATTAGGTGCATTTTCATCCATTCCATATGGTGTTTTGCATATCGAAGATATTAGGGCATACATTCATGCAAATTTTGAAGAATTAGGAAGCTCCTAGTTGTTGAATTTATACTCCAATCACATTGTAGGAGAAGATCTCCATGTAAAACTTGAATTTAAGTCCTTGGAGGAGAATAAATTTACTCAGATTATGAAATTTCCCGTGTTTGAAGAAAACAAATGGGTTCGGTATATATTGAGTCAAGTGCATTCTGAGTTCATGTGGTTAAGTCAACCTTTTAAGATCACAAAGGAAGCTATAAGGACTGTTACTGGTTTGAATTCATCCAGTGGGTTGTCCACATTGAAAGCTATGAAGAATCAAATAGTTATTGATGCAACCAGTTCAGTATTCAACAAGAGAGCTATGAAAATTGATGATATTATTGAAGTGGATGTTAGATTTTCTTCTATGGTCATTGGGTACAAGATTTATCACTCTATCTAGGACAATTCTGTATCTGGTACAACAATCTATGCAACATATCAGATGGTCAAAGAAAATGCAGATTATGACCTGTGTGAGTTATTCCGAAGCCAACTAATGGAGAATCTTGGAAAAATCAAGAAAGATAAGAAGAATTCTTTTAAGTATGGTAATCTGTTGTGTTTATTCTTTTATTTCATGAATGAAGTTCTAGGAGTTGGAAACGTGCATTAGCAAGGTGATAAACTTGTAGCTATTCAAATCAAATACATGTTATACAACATTGGTGATAGTAAAGCTAGAAAAACTGCTAATTGGGGCTATTTCAATAGTTTTCAGAATGAGATGCTAGGTAGGGAAAGGATTCCTACATCCATCGTGGAGAAATACAAGGACAAAATTTTCTTCATGGTTGATATTAATCAGTGTTTGATGGAAGCTATAGAACCTAGAATAGTGTGGATAATGCCTATGGGCTATGAGGTTGAGGAACACATATTGGAGCTATATGCTCAACACTTATTAAGTAAACCTTGGGATCCAATAGAAGAAAGGTTTGGTACCTTTGAAGAAAAATATTTAGAAGTTCATACTCAGTTGAAGAAGCTTATGATATTTTGGAAAGTGAGAAAGGAAGTGGAAGCCTTTGTAGAAAGCATGGGGATATTAGCTAAAGCTATGAGAGAAGCTATAAGGAAAAGAGAACAAGTTGAAGTAGGAGAGCCAGCTAGTACCGAGTCTACTAGTCTGACAACATCCTCTGCCCAATCTAGATCTACTAGGAGCTCTACTCTTTATTCCGGTCTTGCAAAGAAGTAAAGTCCCGTGAAAGCTCAAGCCAAGTCATCAAGTAGAGAAGGAAAGAGGAAGAAAGAAAAGAGTACTAGAGTCTATGTTGCTATTTTAGAAGATGAAGAAACCGAATATGATGAAAAGGTATGAGAAATTAAGAAAAAGGTCTCAAAAGCATCTAAAATCTCCAATCAAGAGAAAGCAAAGAAAAAGATGAAAACTGATAAATCAGGTATTTCTATAGAGGAAGTGGAAAAATCCTTGATTAAGGATGGTAATCTTAGACCACTTTGTAAATGGTATGACACCTTTTACAGTGTTGGTCAAAAAATTCTTAGGAAGCTTCAATAAATTATTTGAATAATTTGAATATGACAACTCATTGAAATAATGTCTGAGTTTCCTAAAGCTCTATACAAAGTTTTAGAAATGAGGAGGTTTAATGCAAGAACTGAAGAAGAGAAAATGAGAGAACAGATACTTGCTGATTTGTGTCCGGTGATGTCCATAGAAGAGATGAAAAATACTCTCAATGAAGCTAAAAGGGATTTTAAGAGTAAGACAAGGGTGAATAAGCTGATGATTGGGCTAACTGAAGAAGTTGGAAAGGATACTGAGAAAATTCTTAGGGAAGTTCTATTGAAAAAAAAATACAATGTTGTTTCTGAAGAAGCTCATAGTGAAGATGCCCATCTGGTCCCGTAATAGAAGAAGGAAAGGAAGATACATTTAAGGATACTCTGAATCCTCTTGACATACAAGATGCTGAAATTCCTATGAAGACTGAAGCTCCTAAAGTTGTGTTGATTGAAGAAAAAGAGATTCCTGAAGCTATGGGAGAATCAGTGATTGAAGAAAAGAAGGATGAAGTGAAGGAGACTCTTGTGGAAGCAAGAGACACTGCTAAGGCAGTAAAGGAGTTTTTAAAAGAGCAATAGGAGGAGTTTGACCCTAAACTAGTTAAAGGTCCTACCAACTTGGCTACTTTATGTCCCATTGAGAAGCTAAAATTTACATCATTTTCTCAAGCCAAGGAAAGGGAGGAGATTCTGAAATCTCATATTGAAGATAGTGAGCTGTTAAGTCTTGCATTCGGTATTCTAGAGAAGATCATGCCTTCATATGTAAAGGATTCATCTGATTCCCCATTCAGTCAGCTGAAGAAACTTGTTAATTCTATAAGTACTCACTTTGAGTGACTTGAAAAGTTAGTTATGGATAAGGTACAAGAGGAATTTGATTCTAAAAAGTTTAGTGGGTTGAAGGGAATGATTGTTAATGATAAATCCTTGTTAGCTACCTATGGAAAGAATATTCAAGGTTCTTTGTCTGAAGGTGGAAACATTTATAAGTCATGCTTATCATTGTCTAAATTCACTGAGGACATTGAAAAGAAAATGAAAGAATATGAGAAACAGTTAGCAGATATCTCTCAAGCATTTGATCCTCTAACTGTTTATATTGAAAGCAAGAAGGTCAAGTCATATCCCTGCTTGACAAGATCAAAAGTTTGAAGCATGAAGAAGGAAAAATTGTTGAAAGAGTTTGTGAACTCAGAGGATTGATTGGTCCTAAGATGGAGATAATGCTTAGTGCATTGAAGGAAGCACATTATGCTATGGCGGTCAGTGATCTAGTGAACCTTGAGTTAGCAAAGATGCAATCTTATCTATTTTGTGGTCACATGACTATCTTGGAGAGTCTCAAAAAGAGTTGGGACACTAGTTTGAGCTTATTGAAGACCAATTTTGTAGACATCTTCAAGTTTATGTAAGTTAGTGAAGCATGCTTGTACATATGTAGTTTGTTCATAGAAGTATTTGTTTGATTTTTGGTATGCGGATTCCCATCTTTTACATTGATGTCAAAGGGGGAGTATGGGACAATGAAAAATGCCGTAATCATCTCAGGGGGAGTTGTGTTTTTGAAGTTTTGAAGATTGGCAGTGTATTCATGTTGGTACTGATCTGACACTTAGTCATTTTTCACTAAGTGTTGCCATCAATGCCAAAGGGGGAGATTGCTGGCAAGAGACAATGCACATGTTATCTGGTGTTTTCATTGATGGCAACCCTAGTCTATGATTTGATCTGCACATCAGCATTTGATCATACCAAAATTCATATCGAAGATCAGTGATTAACGATCAAGCTAGAATGGAGCATCCGAAAAAATTGTGTTCATCGATTCATATGCAATTTTCTATTATCATTTTGAGTTGTGGATCTCAGAGAAGTTCTTTTTGGTGTATGATCTATGTTATATTTGAATCTTAGAGCCTTGTATCAATTGGTGTGAAAGTTAGAAGATCTGGTTGATTGTTTTTCTATTCAACAATGCAAAAGGGCCGACCCGATGAATGTAGCATATTGCATATATTCGAGGAATAATTGTTTAAGTGTTTTTGTGTTTGAGAATGTTGATTTGGGTCCTCACTATGTTGTGGCTGACTTTGGTTGGTGCACATTGAAAATTATTTGTGGATTGAGCTGACAGTTTGTAAATATTTTATGTTTTATTGAAGCCGACATGTAGCGATTAAATCTTTAGTTGTGGATATATATAAGCAATCATTTATATCATTTTGATGTATGTATGAAGTGTGTTGATGTATGTATGAAATTCAGAAGGATTGTAGAGTGATTATGCACAGTTTCACTTGTGCATAAAATGATTTGTGATGCGAATTAAAGTAGACAGAGCATAAGAGCAGAATCAGACAGATGGTCAAGAATGCGATTGATGTGCTTAACCGGAACTCTAATCAGGCATTTGTAGATGCTATTTTCTTAGCTCAAATATTCTAGATGTAATCCAAATAATTTTGTAAGATAGTGAGTCTTCTTTTGTATCTAAGCAGTGAGCTCTAGGTAGTGTGCCTGAATGCATGTGCATTCCTTTTGCAAACACTTATTTGAGTATACTCAGATCATATTGTGGATTGACCTCCACTGTGGTTTTTCCCCTAACAGGGTTTCCACATAAAATAAATCCTTTTGTTATGGTGTTGTGGTTGCTTGTTTTGTGTTCATGCTGTAGACACCGAAATCTGGTTTAAGCCTGCGACTTCAATATTCTTCATAATTCGTATTCTTCATGGTCATGATTAAATAATGTCAATTATTTAATTATTCTCTATATTCTTCATTTCTTCTATTAATTAAATAATCTTAATTATTTAATTAATTCACATTTTCTTTATTCCATCGATTAATTAAATAAACACTTTTATTTAATTATGTTACTAATTAACCTTATCCTTCTTGTCAAATTAAATAAATTCTTATTTAATTTACTCTTTATCATACTTCAACTATAATTAAATAAATTCTTTATTTATTTAATTATTCATTTAAATCCTTCATCACTTAATTAAATAAATCTTATTTATTTAATTATTCTTCAAATATCAAATCTTGAATTAAATGAATTATTTAATTCATGAATTCTATTTTAATGCATTCCTCTATATTTAGATAATTGTGTGAGTTATCTAAGTATTCACTTTTACTCGACTCAAAGATCTATTTCAAATCGCTCAGTTAACTCTTGCTTTAATGTCTGAGTGCGTTCTCGAGTAATCTCTTCGTCAAATCATTCAATCATCTAGTGCTAACTCAATTGCGTGTACATGCGGATTAATTAAATATTCTTATTTAATTAATTAAACCTTGTGCGTGCATTCGAACAAGAGTTGCTTTAATCCATCTTCATCTTTGTCATGCAAAGATAATTCTTCTGTTTTCAAATACCAAACTTGAAGATTAAATCATTTATTTTATCTTTAATTCTATTTCTAATTTGTATCACTCATGTCATTACTGACAGTTATCAGAATGCATGTCTAATCAGTTAATCTCAACCATCCGTTAATCTTTCAATCATGTCCTGTCATTCGAATAATCAATTTTCTATAAATTGATCTGTCATTCTTCATTCCACTCTCTCTCGAAAACTCGTGAAATCTTATGACTTTTGAGAGCACTTATCTTGAATCTTCAATGTTTTTCTAAATCATTATCTTAGGCTATACTTGCACGAACTTATGAAAAATATGAGGGCAATTATACTACAACAACAAAACGGAGAAGGGCAATTGAGATGAATCATGGAAATACGTACAAATTTGGTGAGATTGTTTCAGTTTGTTCATGTTATTACTTTCCTTTGTTCTTTGTTGCTTAGCATTAGATTGCATTTAGATTTGCATTGCATGCTTGCTCTTGATATTTTCTTTCTGCACTTTCCTGGCGTTACACATGCATCTTTCTTTTGGTTCAATGTTATAAGTGGTTTAAAGAGCATATTAATAAAGTTAAATTTTGCAGAACACTGATTCACCCCCCCTCTTAGTGTTCCTTGATTCCAAAAAAATATCTCTTGCTCATTCAAAACATTTCATTTGGGAACTGGTCCAGAGGAACACAAACTAGTTACATCTTTGATTGCTTCCATGGTAATCAAATGTGCTTCATTGATCCACAATAATTCATTATGAATTCTGCTCAAAACTATTTAAATATACTTCCTGTCGAACTCAAACAAAGGGGATTTCTACCAAACATCCAACTTCTTCTTAACTAACACTTTATAGGAATCATGGTTTTCTTCTGATTCATTCTTCCATAGAATACTTATTTAAACTAGTGAAATTTTCTCTATCTTACTATAGATGAATGTATAGATATCTTCAGTGGGAAACACTCTAGGAGGAATGCAAGAGAATGTGCCAACTGACTCTTCTGACTGGTTTTTCAAAATTTTCCTCAAATTGAATTGCAATCTTTCCAAACTATTCACAACCTTTGAATTATCCATAGCAATAAAAATGAAATATTGTGCAAGCATGAATACCTCTATCATTTCCAACAAGGAATGGATAGATGTCCAACTTTTGGAGCACACTTTGATCTCTCCTTCAAACCCTAAAACTTTGAATTGCTCTAGCTTTTCTAAACTTCTTTTGCACACTTCTCTGAAAATACATATTCCTCTTGAAGTATATGAATTTAGTTTTTTCATTCTAAATTATTTCATAGTAAATGCTTCAAATTGCAGGTAGATTACCTTGAAAATTATGTGCGCCTCCATTCTTTCAAGTTCTGCAATCTTCATTCTTCATGCATGCACTTGAAAAATTCCTTAAATTAATTACCACATTAAATATACTTTTTCCATGATGTGACATAAGTATTGATGAGGGGGTTTATTAAATTTTTTGATAATTGTTCCCCCTTAGTCATTGCTAGACTCAAAGATTGACAAGAATATTTGTACTAGAGGTCAACATAGATAAGACTGATGATTCTGATTTAACTTGCTTGAATTATCCTTCCTTTCTCCATATTATTTTCATGTCTTTTCTTCTTCCAGAATTAATGATTTGTTCATGCTTCTTCATCAGATGGATATCTTTTCTTCTTTTGTAGTTATTAGCAGGATGTTTCAGATTGCTACACTTACAAAAAACAACATTCTTCCTTCCATTATTTCTGTTATTTAATCTATTTTCGCATTGATTAGCTTTATGTCCAAGCTTCTTGCACTTAAAACATTTTTCGGAGAATGATAGAGTATCATTCATTTTAATTTTGCAATCCTTTTCCTTATGACCAAATTTCTTGCAGGAATGACAAATACGATTGAAAGAAAAATACCTCTTAGCATTAGGTTGTTTGATGGGAGTTCTTCTAGAATTGCTTCTTAAGTTCTTGATTTTTCCATCTTTGCATAGTCTTCTTGTTAGAAGATTGCTTCACTTTTGAACTCTAACCTTCTTCAAAACCTAAAACACTTTTATCCATTGGCAGTCTTTTAGAGATAATCAACTCATCAAGCATTGTAGAGATTACCTTAAATTTATCCTCAAAACTTCTATCCTTTTCCAAATTTGATCTCAATATTTTTTCTTCTTGCTCAAGCTTGACATATTCAACCATTTTCTCTTGAATTTCAACTTGATGATAGCCTTCAATTATTTTTGCTTCTTCTAGTTGTTGTAATAGTCTGGTGATCTCATCATGTTCTCTTCTCAATTGATCATAGGCATCTTCAAATATTCTCCTTAAATATTTGATACAGTCATTCGTTTCCTTCAACTTATTCTTCAAGTCTTCAATTTCTTCTGAATATCCAACATAGATCACTTTCAGAGGAAAAAATTTCTTATACTCAAAATTCAGGATCTTCCTCAATCTGTTCGGCTCCTTCAGAGGAACTAATAGAATACACCTTCAGTGCACAGGGTTCAGTTCCAATGAAGATCTAAATAAGAACTTCCTCTCACAATAGTTGCTAAACAAATTTGTTTTGATCCTCAATTGATAAAGCATTTAGGCTTGGATCTTCACATACCCCTTAATCCTCTTCACACTTTACTACTCCACAACACCTCTCTCTCTCACACACTTTCTTTCTTTATAGAATCTTATATATATACAAGTATATCTCATTCATCAATTAGGTCTACCTAATTAGATGAAAGAAAAATAATCAAAACACTCTTGTTGGCACCATATATGATTTAAAATATTTTACTCATGTAGTGCATTATATCAAGTCGGCTAACATCCATAAAGTATAACTAGTCTCCTTAGTGTATTGCATACGTTAGGTCAGCCAAGACTAGAACTTAATCCATAGAAACTCCAAACCAACATACAATCCTCAAAGAAAACACCTTCTAGATCTGAGATCACATCAATTTCTCATCATACTACCATCA
>VDFB02003554.1:0-31749 GCA_007258455.2 Sequoia sempervirens | reverse complement strand
TATTGAAGTTGTAGGTGGAAGCCCATTTCTTGATTTAGGTTTTGAACAAAGAAAGTTAGTTAATTCTTAGGAATGTTCCAAAGGAATAGACTTGAAAGGTGTATGCAACTTTGTTAAAATATGGAAAAAAATCCTCATTCTTTTTTTAAGTCTAGCATTGTTAATTCATGTTAAATATTGTATGAAAAGTGTGCAAAAAAAAATTTCAGCTAGATTTGTGAATGTGAAGATTAAACCATGGGGAAGATGTGTATACTACCCTAAGGCTTGTCCCCCTAGGATTATAGGAAATAATATCATAAGACACACATCACTATATGAAAGCTCTTGACAGGCTATATAAAATTCCTTGATATGTTCTCTAGGTTCACCCTTTCCATTATATTTGTCAAGCCTAGGGATTTCATAATTCTTAGGGAAAGGGATTAATAAAATGAACTTGTCAAAAGGGTAGGGACATATGTCATAAAATATATATTTCTTATTTTTATGTACCATTTGTAACTATTGGATCATACTTATTATTCTTTGTAGTTCTTGGGAAATGTCAACATTTGATGTGTTGTTAGTTTTTATGCGATTAGTCATGTGATTGTGTTGTTAGTTTTTATGTGGAAAGTATTGATATAAGGATGTGAGAATATGGTTTGTGTTTAAAGTGTGCTGATGTTATGGGTTGATTTTTTGGTAGGTAGATGTGTGTAACATGTGTTGCTAGGGTTGGATGAATTTTTTATTATTTGTGGGTGTTATGGTTGGTTGGGTAGCTTGTTGTGTGGATGTTTGGATAAAATTGGTATTATTATCTATGGGTATTGTTGGTTGTGTGACTTGATATGTGGCATTGGATGGTATGTTAATCCATAGTTCTACTGATGTAATTGAGTATTATATGACTTGTTGTATGACTAGTTGGGATGTATGTGAAAGATTCAATGTCTGTGTGGGATTATGATAAAGATATTGAGACCCCCAAATGTTGTCTAGAGGATTAATTGATGATGAGGGTACATTAGATGAATATTTTCTTCTAATATGTTATATGTCAAAGCTTTGTCAAAGTATAGCCCCCTTTGTGATTAGGTTTCGCACAATGTTGTATTTCTCAAGCCCAAAGATATTTTTCATCATTTATTGATTAGAGGGATCTTGGGAAAATTCTCGTAAGCTTGGGGAATGTTAAAGTTGGTCTATACAAGTCTCTTCATTATGTGGTGATGGGGATTGATCTATAATGTCTTCTATGGAAACAAGTTCATGAAGATCCATTTTCTTCTTAGTTTGAGCCCTATTGATTGGCATGCAAGAGACATATCCAATAGGTTTAATTTTAATGTTTTTGGTGTAGATATTTGAAATTTTTTGATGGTCAAGCTTGAACATATATTTTATTTTGTGATTTTAAGGATGGTGAAATATAGATTATTTAGACCTTAATTTGATCAAGCGAGAGTGATGACGATGGTTTGGATGAAGGAAATGGATGTCTTGATTATTAGGATACATATTTATGATGGAAGGATCTTGAACTTCAAATCAAGGAGGAAATTGATGAATATTATTTGGCCATGGATTTTAGATCAATTTTTTGGTTGATGAGGTGGATAATTTAGAGATGATGATGGGTAGAAGATGAAACTCGAATCTAAGAAAAATTTAGATCATTAAAAATAAGGATGATTTGGAGATGATATATCCTTGCTTACTTAGGAGAGACAAGTTCCTAAACAAGTTTGGATAGGGGATAAGGCTAACTTAATATATTCATTAATATATGAAAGCTATTAAGCAATACATAAGTTAGAGACAAAGGATGTAAGGACCTAGATTATAATTTCAACAAATTTGATTTTGTGATTGGTAGGGTTTTGATTAGGGGGTGATCAAATGATTATGGTAAGAAAATTATGATTGTGTGTAGGTCAAAGGTACAAAAAATGGAATGAATGTGGAATGATGGAGAAGGGTTTGAAAGGTGCTAGATGACTAAGGTGGATTAAGATGATTTAATGATAAGGTCCAAAATAGGGATTATGAATGATCAATATGGGTGGATAAATTTTGAATGATGATTATGGAATTGGTTGAGTGGTCTAAAAATTGGGAAAATGGCTTAGGTAATGTTGTAGGATGGTTGGTTTAGGTCTATTCTCAAAATTACAAAATATGATTTATGATCAAGCTATAAGGATGGTTGATTATGGACCAAAGCAACATAGGCAAGCCTACATGATAAAACACAAGTGCAACATAACACAACAAAATATAGGTGCAATAGAAGATAATGTAGACACTAAAAGGTAGAAATTAGACACAAGATAATGCAACACAAGAACTGAAAGGAAAAACACAAGCACAACAAGTTGCAATGTAGGTGCTAAAATGTTTGATAGAGACAAATTTCTATAGTGTAGGTGTGGTGAATTAATTTTGGCAAGAGATATTAACACACACAAAGAAACATTGGTTGATAAAACTTTTTTGGTGATAAGGTTGAGTGGATTTCACTAATTTTTCACATGAAGACACATAGTGTACATGAGCACAAATCCTAGAATTAGTCAAATACTTAATCTAAGCCCATCATCTAAAGGATAATGTACATCAAAATTAATGCTAAGTACTTATATCTTAAGAGTTAATAGCTAGGGATATAGTGGCACAAGATATCATCTTTTCCCTTTCTTTGAAGGTCATAAGACCTTTCCCAAAAAGTTATACCTCTACACAAGGAGATGTACATGGTGAGTAGCTTCAGACATGATACTATATCTTGAACCACACTAAGAAACGTGTAATGCTTATAACTTAAGGAATGTTGCAATTGTGTATAAAATTGAAATAATTTTTTTTAAAGTATTAATATTAACTTAATTAGTTGCATACATTCACTAAGTTACACGACGTTACACTACTTGAGTTTCCATAGACAACTTTAGTATTTAGCATTGCACATATTAATTAACATAAACTTAAAAATAAACATTGCACATCATTTGAATTCCATTCATAAAAGTATAAAGTACAAATATGATTTTTTACATTGCATTGAAAAGATATTACAATACTCATTCATCTGATGAGGTAGTTTAATAATGGTTACAATTTACATTTTACAATGTTCACCTCATAATCAATTGAGGGATGTTACAATACAAGATTTCAAATAATGCAATAAAGAAAGTACACATATGTATCCAAGTATGAGCTCTCCATCCATGAAGCTCTCGTTGCCATGATCATAAACTGGGGACCCAATGGAGTAAGGTACACGTTCCACCCAACCATGTGGTACCCATAGGTCCACCCCCCGTGCTAGGAGATAGTAATATGGTTACCTAGACATAATCTACTAACTCTAGACACAAGTACATAACTAACTGATGGTTACATTGCTTCCATATTTAAGACAATCAAATGTGCTAAGTACACAAGGTAAACTGTTATTTTAGGTGGAGTGTCATCACAATATTGCAAAGGTTACCCTGGTGTTTCTTCCTAGGTTCCGGCCCCCAACTTGGGTTACCCTAATAATCTCTTACGAAACCTGGCCTCGTTTGCAAGCTATTGTGGAATCAAATATCTTTTAAAGTAACAAGATATCGATTTGCCATTCCAGGCCTTCTCAACTTATACTCAAGACTGAACTAGCTCTAGAGTCAATAAGTAAGGCATAAATATCTTATTAAAATTTTTAATTCTAACTACTGTGTTGTTTAGTTATCACTGACTTACTAACTCTTTATAAGTTACCCTGACACCACTTTGTGTGTCGGCCCTCACACAGAGCCACTTCCCTAAACATAACATAGGAGTTCTAAGTTCTTTAACTAGGGTAGACAGAGTGCACAAAAATCAACAAATAATACCAGATATACCACAATGGACATCACAACCTGTTCATGAAAACCAGGTGTCTATAAACAATACAAAACCAAGTGCACTACCCTAGTTTATTCAAACACATAAAACCATTATAAAATTTAACTCCTTTAAAAAGACTACAACTGGAAGACTTGAAATCACACAAAAAAAATCCCCTTTTACCCAATAAGAATTTAAAGCAACTTAAGGCAAATTCACATCTATCATTTGGATTTACTAAATCCACTTAAATTAGTTTGAAAACAACATGAATATAAATCAACTTAATAAAAGGTCTATCCTGAAAACAATAAAAGTAATTGTTCCATTTAATCTATTTCCTTAATTTTCTCAAATTCACATAAGAATATATTCCAAAATTTCTTTTTTCATTCTAACTATATTAGGAATATTTAATCTTGAATTTTCTCATAAAATAAAATTAAAGAGAATATTTTGTTTTATAAATAAAATACCAAAATTATTATCCTAACTAAATAAATATAATTATATATACATATATATACATACATACATATACATATATACATACATATATATATTTATATATATATATATTATATAAAACAATATAATGAAAACCTAAATCAAAATTTCCGTTCACTGAACAAACAAAAGTTTTTAACAAAATTCCATGCGTTGTGTATCATACAGCCTCGGCTGTTTACACAGGCTACAACCCTCCCCTTACGGGGAGGTGGCTGTGTGACAGCCGCGTGTTGCCTGTGAGGGCAGCGCCGGCTGCTTTCACAGCCGTCGCCCCATATGGGGGCGGTTGTGGGGTAGCCCCGCGGCCCCCTTACCAATATTTATATTCAAAACAACTAAAATCAACAGCGATTTCAATACAGTTTAAGCCTGTGGAATTTAATTCCGATTTAAAAAAAAAAATCGAAACCCTCAATACGCCTATTTGGCGATTTCGTAATTTTTAAATAAAAGATTAATAATAATTAAATGATTCGCCTATACGGCGATTTCAAAGAAATTTCATATAAAAGATATAAGTTTCTTTCACAATCTAATTTATATATATAAGATAAAATATATGTATAAATAAATATATATTATATATATATTTATACAAATTAACAGGGTTTTCATACAGAGAATTTTTAGAAACTCCATAGAGGTTTATTTGAAATAAATATTCAACGGGGTTTCAAAGGGAAATAGGGGAAATTGCAAAATTTTCAACAGTACGCATAAATTTTTTCCCAAATGAATTCTAATTTTTAATTCCAGAAATATAAATTTCATTTTCCCCTATATATATAATTTTCCCTTCACTCAAACGTATTTTTCCGGAAAGAGAAATCTACAGATTTTTTTTTTTTTTTTAAATTCAATAAATCTTTACAGAGAATAGATAGTAAATAATCTTTCCTGAGAAATACATAAATTTTAATAACAAGTAACTTTATTTTCTCAGACATTCCTTTTCAAAAGCAAATAAATTAATACACAAAGGGAAATACCTGTTTCCTTAGCTTCCAAAAATCTGTCTGGTGAAGAAAACCTCTGTTGCCAGTAGCTTTCAGAACCTTTTCCGAACACCAATTCCCAATAACCAAAACAGAGAACTTCCACAAATATACAATAGTACCAAAAGGATATCACAAAAATTTAACAAAGCACTGATATTTTTCCTGTGAAGAAAATAGAATAGCCTTCTGTGTTTTCCCAGATCCTAATTAATCTCCGAGAAATTCCTCAACAAAAACAATAAATTCCACTGGCACACTTGTCGAGAAGAAGAAAAATATCTTTAACAACTTCTTGGCAATCTTGCCTTTCAAGATTTGCATGCCTTTATTTTATTTAATTTTCCAATTTCCAAAATACCAAAATTTATTTACAAATAAAAATGCCATTTCCAAATAACAATTAATTTTAAATAAAATCTATTCACACATTTAAAACAATTTAATTTAATTAATTAATTAATTTAATTAAATAAATTTAATCTTTAAGATCAAATTATTTAACCAAACAAACTAATTAATTTATTAAATAACATGTAAAACTTATTTCTTTAACATTTAAAAATTAATTTAAATAATAGTATATTAAAGAATAATAACAGTAAATTAAAGAATACTAACCATCATTAAAATTGACAAAAATTACCTTTCAAGCAATTAATCCAAATAGGAAAAGACAAGACAAGACAACCAAAGACTCCAAAGACTCCAAACTAAACTAACGATGTACTGTGACTGGGTTAAAGACTAGACTAGGATGAACCATGCTACTACCTCCCAATCAACATATCTGTTGAGTCTTGACACGCTCAAACCTGAGTACCCAGGTGGAGTCGGTGTCATGTACCTACAATCCTGCAACCAAGCAAATAACATGCATATATATATAATCCATTGTATTAAAAGTAATAATCGCGGAGAAAAATCGCGATATCATGTGGCACTCGCAAGCGAGTGATGTGATTCTCGTTCTCCACACCAATACATGTCACATCAGACTGATGAATTAAATAACAGTTAGTCCATCATAAACATATTCATTGCAATAACATCTAAAGGTAAACATCTACACTATATCAAAGCATGTCAGAAATCAATTATCACCATACAATGTATCATCATGTCACAAAGTGAATCCATTGTCACTCAAAATCAGCGATCAAAATATCCAAACCAAAGTACCAAAATCTAATAGTATGAAAACATGTTACTAGAAAACATAAGCATAAATGGAGGGGTACTACATCCTCCCCCCTAGGATCGTGCTTGCTCTTGAAAGCCCGCGAATGATAGGATAAGTTCCCTCATGCTGCCGCGATCCTCTCCCAAGCAGCGTATTCCTCATGGCTAGGATCCCATTGGACCTCATCTAATCAACGCCTCACTCCCCTCGACCGAAAGGTCCATCAGAGAATGGCCATGGGTCTAAAGCTACCAATTGCCCTCTACTCAGAATGCATTCCAATCAAGGCTGTATGAGAAATGTCAATGATATGGTCTAAGAACTCCGATACATGAAAACATCATGAATATGTGACAACCGGGTGGTAAGGCTTAGCCGATACGCCTATAGGAACAATTCTTCTAAGATCTCAAATGGTCCAACTAAATGAGGTGCTTTATCTTTAATGTCCTCTCAAACTCCGGGATTTCTAGTGTGACCGTTGGTCTTTTCCTTGGGAACCCGAAGGCTAGTCGGAAGACAAATTAGGGTTTCCTATTTTTGAGGAGGTCTTTGCTCAGAGATGATGGATTCAATGGCGGATCCTTTCTGGGTTTTCAGAGAGCTTCGCAGTGGTGTGTTCATCTCGGCATTCTGAGCATTTTCCGGAATTTACTATTTTTAGTAAATTCTATTTTTAGCAGCTTTCCAGTTGAGTTCAGCTCGGTTGACTTCCTGCTTCAGTTTGGTCAGATGTTTTGCTTAGTATTGGCTTCAGGGCACATTCGGAAGGATAAGTTAAGTCATTTAATTAAAAAAAGTCACGTTTTAATTATTATATTTTAACGTTGACCCTTGGCCTAGAGTTAATGACTTAAGGTTGTTTTAAAAAGGTGATCTTTTGAGGGTGGCGCCTCATTAAGGAATATTTTAATTATTACTAAAGTCTGAGCAAGCTTTGTTGGGCGCATTTATTAAAGTATGATATTTATTTAAAATATCAAATCTAAAGCTTTGAAGGAAAAGTACGCCCATCCTTGAGGAGATTGGGTTTTGACCTAAAAGCGGATTTTAGGGTTTTGAGAAGTCAACTGGAGAATTATAAAAAGGAGTCTTGGCAGCATCATTTGGGATCTTTTGTCTATGCTAATGTTATGCTGCCGAAATGGTTGCGGAATTGCTTCGAGGAATGAATGCCTCCTAGTCTGGGCTCGACTTCGTGCTTGAGAGACAGCACCTAGTGGAGAGGTTTGCATAGTTGAGTGTTTGTAGTAAGTTTTGCATTGTAATCTGCATTTGTCCAAGTAGATTCAGTTTTTGGCATATTAGATGTTTTGGGTTTTTGCAAGTTTGCTACAGCAGATTCATAGTTTATCTCATAAATAAAAAAAAGACAAAAATTTCATTGTGGGTATTGTCTATTTCTATCCACCTTGGCTAGGCGCCATAGTAGGCAAAGTTGTAGATTTTTGTGAGAAGTTTCTGATTTTATATAAGGAAATCGCCCCTGTACTGGGCCGTACCATCTGCTCAGCCTTGGGATTTGTGCATTAATTAATGCTTGCTCTTTGGGACTGTTTCTTGTTGTTAGTTTGAGCGCCATTTTGGTAATAGTGTTTTGCAATCAATATCACGTCATTTGAGTATCTAGAGAAGGAGTTATGAGCTGATCAAGAAATCTGTATACAGCTGGTTATTTGATGAAACATGCAGGACAGTCATAACAGTGTGTCGAAATCTGCAGCTTCATTCTTGGGTGGGTGTTGAAGAGCATCTCAAAGACTCTACGGTGGCCTCATTGGAATTGCCCAAGTTTAAAGAGGTTAGATCTATTTAATGATCTTTCATTTTAAGCTATACTTCTCGGCAAAGGAATACACTAATATTGTACATCTCCATTTATATGATGATTTGTATCTTTGCAAGATTTCATCTTCCATAGTGTAAGCCGGCAGTAGTACTGACCGCAAAATATAATCTTGCTTCATCATGTTGTAATGCTCTGTTTACTTCCAGCAGTTGATATTGTTTCTAATTGACCTCCGCCCTATGGTAGCTACTTTCCCACTCTGGGTTAGCAAGCACATTCTGGGTGTTGAGTATTTCTAGCTTTCCGCATCTATTTTCAAGTTTTGTTATTGTAATCACTCCGTCATATGGTCGCCCCTCACTCCGCATTGGATTGGGTAGCACATACTTGACGTCGAGTTCCCTTTCCAGCAAATTAGAGTAGAAGATCCTCTGACCAATGCTCGCCATCATCGGTGCCATACTGGTTAGAGTTGTTTCAGTACGTTTGGGTTTATCTTCTAACCTTAACGGGTACTTGATTGAAATGTTGTAACCTAATAATTGTGAAAAACGAAAAAAATTAGCTCGGAATATTTCAGTGGTATCAGAGCCAAGATCCTGCCATCCTGTGCCCATCAGAGTTCACTTGACAGAGAAAGATGACTACAGAGAAGTCTCTACTTGAGTTAATGCATGATCTGTATACGCTATTGAAGGATCCTGAGTTAAGGTGTGGAATCAGAAAGATTTATGCTAAGTATGAGAAGTCGGATTTGATTGGGGTTTCTAAAGAATGCCAGTTCAAGAGGAAATGTGAACACGAGGCTGACATACTCTACAGAGATTATCAGAGCATGACAGATGAGTTTAAGAACGGTGTTTCATTTGACACCTTTTTGACTTGTGTGGGGAATTATCACCCTGGAAAGTTGGCTATGGTCAACTACATCAAGAAAATGATTAAGGAGGAAGCAGAACATGCCATGGTTGTAGGTGCAAGGAAGGTAGAAGAAATGCCTGTTTGTAGGTTGCAGCCCACAAGTAAGCAGAATGAAGAGAAAAATCAGTCAACTTGTGTTGAAGATGGCACAAGCGAGGTGCTCATTTTGCCTAAAAATGATAGGGCGTTGGATGAAGAAACCTTGACAGATGAGGAGTGTGCGGGAGAGCCCCATAATACTCCCCTTGACTCGCATGTGATAGCAAGTGATGTAGATCAGTTCGGTGAGAAGAATATCGCAGCAAACTTGAATCCTAATTTGGATTCATCTCATGAAGGTTTTGAGACTAAGGGCTTCACAAAGGATGTTGGTAATGTTTTCGAGGTGTTTGTACCTCCTCTTGTTGAAGATTTAGTGATAGATAGTTTTCCTCTTGATGCTGTTCAAACTCCTCAAGAGTTTTCACAAGATGAATTTATTACAAGTGATCACGAAAACCTTTATGGCATGCATATGACTGTTCATGATGAGATCAGAAACATACCTATAGATGATAGGTTCATTGAAGATAAGGATGATAAAAAATTTCTAACAGCTAGCTCTAAAGATTCCTTACTTCCTTTCAGTGACAGTGCTAAGGGTGGTTTTGAGTTTGAACTTCAGACCCAACCATTGGAGGAAGGTACTTATGAAGACATCAGCTTTAGTGATTTGGGAGTTGACCTATTCCAAGAATCAACACTCCAAGTGTTGCACAAAGAACACTCTTCTTGTGATCAAAACAATCAGCCTCTCACCATTTGGGATCCAGGTGTGAAGGCACTTAGTGATGACAAACCGGTATGGGATGAATTTCCCTTTGATCCGGATGAAGAAATGGAACTCGATAAGGGTTCTCTATCAGCAGACAATGGTGTTAATATGCTTAAGTTTGGGGCTGCTTTCAAGTTTGATCAGAGTAACATGGAAGAGGAAACAGAGTTTGAGGGCCATATGGCTCTTGAAGATGAAAGGTTTGGAGGAATTACCAAACATAAATCTGATTTATCAAGGCATGAAGCTGATTGCAATCAACGAGTTGAAGGCTTAGTGGAGTATGATGTTTCCCAAGACATTGAGCACTCCCCACTAGTTGGTGGTGAAGTACAAGAATGTTGGAGCAACAATGAGGGCAGCAAAAGCGTGAAACGAAGTTCTGTTTTTCAGTTACAGCCTATCGGCAATTCACCATCTTCGCATTCTTATGAGTGTGAAGGCCAACCTGAGGTGTCCGTTGAAGATGAAGTGCGAGCTCTATCTAGATTTGATCGCACACATAGTCTGATTGAAGGGCTTATTTGGGATGCTCAGCTTGAAGAGAGACAAAGAGGAGTGAAATATGAGGTTGCTCTTCCCAAGTTGCAACTTATCAGAGACTCATTGGAGACCTTGAAGTCTGAGTACATAGGCTTGATTGAAGATAGAGATCATGCCGTTGAATCTGCAAAGAAGGCCTTCATTGTTTTCGAAGAAAGGGAGAGTATGGTTGATGAGCTCACTTTGGAGCTTAAATCAACAAAGGACAAGTTGAAAGAAACTCAGTTGGATCTAACAGAGGTTGCAGACCAGTTTGCAGATTTCAAACTTTTCAAGGAGCAAGAGGATGCACAAAGAGCTAAAAAAATCAATCAAGTGATTGGAGATTTTGACTATCTTCAAGAGGAGTTTGATCTTGAAAGCATTTCAAGAAAGTCAGAAGTTGCATGTGCAGATTTGGGGCAGCGAGACGTAAGGAATGGCTTCCAAGTCTTCGACAATCCCTTCTTTGAAGTGGGTGCTGAAGCAACTTATGACAATCCTCTCTTTGTTTTGAAAAAAGAGTCAAGTAGTGAAGAGACCAAGCATGAGGTCAAGCGTGAACTCCAATCTAAGGATGCCTTGATATCACTCCATGACGATGTGCCACGTATGTTGAGTAGTAAAGAATGCTTAAGAGGAATTGAGGATGCAGTCTTCACTTTGGAAAAGGGACCAAAATATGGTGATTGCACTCTTGTCAATCCATTCCTTGGGTTGAGGGATGCTAGTCTGCTCTGGGAGTTGAATTTGAAGTCATCTTATGTTTCATGCTTCAGTGTTCCGGAAGTTTTCATGGTTTGGTTTCAAAGGTTCATCAGAGGGGATGCCAATTTTACAAGTATGCACTTGATTTTGACTAGCACTCAGAGATGTGCTATGTTTCCTTGCCGGAGTGTTGGAGATTATTTTCAGTTGGGTATTCAAGCTTGGGATTCTCAACAAGGGTTGATGGAGCATACAGTTTGTGGAAAGAAGAAATTATGGAGGAACAAGAATCAAATTTTCAGACTTTTTGGTGTCGTTCTTTTCTTTAGCAGCTTCTTGATGGTTCCATTTGTTCATCAACAAATGGATTGGAGAGAGATTTTGAGCATGGGTTGGAGAAATGAACGATTGGTTGCTCTTGAATGTGTTTCCCGGCTAAGACCATGGACAGATTTTGAGACTCGAGCTTGCTGGTTTGAGGCAGACCAGCCACCTTACATGTTGCGTTTCTCGCATTCAGGAGAGTTGGTTCATCACTCCTGATCAAAGAGGTGGTAGTTCTCTCATGGAGATGAATCTAGTGTGTTTTCCAACCACCTTGGAGGTGTCACTTTGCAGCTCGATGGTCATCTCACATGCTCACGCTTGGGATTTGGAGTGGTGTTGTTGTTTTCCCTTGGGTAGGACTCGAGAATCAGATTGCACTGCGCTGATCCTAGTCTTGATCAGCAGTAATTATTTGTTCCTTCACACTTTTCCTACCCTCCAAATTCATCTTATGATGGTTGATGATGTAAACTTTGACAGTTTACTCTTAGTATTGATTCATGACAGCAGTAGCTCACATGCTTTGGTTCACCATTCGGAGACTCATGGGGTTGGAACTATGATTGTTTTCTGTAGTCTTCATGGTTGTGCCAGTATAATTCAGATGAGGCATGGTAGCTTTATGCGGAGACATGAGTATGAGTTTGTGGAGCTCTTGCAAAGGAATGCTTCCCTCCTTGCAAGAAGATTTGTAGAGTCAATAAGTGAGGCATAAACATCTTATTAAATTTTTTAATTCTAACTACTATGTTGTTTAGTTATCACTGACTTACTAACTCTTTGTAAGTTACCCTGACACCACTTTGTGTGTCGACCCTCACACAGAGCCACTTCCCTAAACATAACATAGGAGTTCTAAGTTCTCTAACTAGGGTAGACAAAGTGCACAAAAATCAACAAATAATACCAGATATACTACAATGGACATCACAACCTGTTCATGAAAACCAGGTGTCTATAAACAATACAAAACCAAGTGCACTACCCTAGTTTGTTCAAACACATAAAACCATTGTAAAATTTAACTCCCTTAAAAAGACTACAACTGGAAGACTTGAAATCACACAAAAAAAATCCCCTTTTGCCCAATAAGAATTTAAAGCAACTTAAGGCAAATTCACATCTATCATTTGGATTTACTAAATCCACTTAAATCAGTTTGAAAACAACATGAATATAAATCAACTTAATAAAAGGTCTATTATGAAAACAATAAAAGTAATTGTTCCATTTAATCTATTTCCTTAATTTTTTCAAATTCACATAAGAATATATTCCAAAATTTCTTTTTTCATTCTAACTATATTAGGAATATTTAATCTTGAATTTTCTCATAAAATAAAATTAAAGAGAATATTTTGTTTTATAAATAAAATACCAAAATTATTATCCTAACTAAATAAATATAATTATATATACATATATATATATATACATACATACATATACATATATACATACATATATATATATTTATATATATATATATATATATTATATAAAACAATATAATGAAAACCTAAATCAAAATTTCCGTTCAACTAACAAACAAAAGTTTTTAACAAAATTCCATGCGCTGTGTATCATACAGCCTCGGCTATTTACACAGGCTACAGCCCTCCCCGTACGGGGAGGTGGCTGTGTGACAGCTGCGTGCTGCCTGTGAGGGCAGCACCGACTGCCTTCACAGCCGTCGCCCCATATGGGGGTGGCTATGGGGTAGCCCCGTGGCCCCCTTACCAATATTTATATTCAAAACAACTAAAATCAATAGCAATTTCAATACAGTTTAAGCCTGTGGAATTTAATTTCGATTGTTTAAAAAAATTCGAAACCCTCAATACGCCTGTTCGGCGATTTCATAATTTTTAAACAAAAGATTAATAATCATTAAATTATTCGCCTATACGGCGATTTCAAAGAAATTTCATATAAAAGATATAAGTTTCCTTCACAATCTAATATATATAAGATAAAATATATGTATAAATATGTATATATATATATATTTTATATATATATATTTATACAAATTAATAGGGTTTTCATACAGAGAATTTTTAGAAACTCCACAGAGGTTTATTTTAAATAAATATTCAACAGGGTTTCAAAGGGAAATAGGGGAAACTGTAAAATTTTCAACAGTATGCATAAATTTTTTCCCAAATGAATTCTAATTTTTAATTCCAGAAATATAAATTTCATTTTCCCCTATATATATAATTTTCCCTTCACTCAAACGTATTTTTCCAGAAAGAGAAATCTACAGAAGTTTTTTAAAAAAAAAATTCAATAAATCTTTACAGAGAATAGACAGTAAATAATCTTTCCCGAGAAATACAGAAATTTTAATAACAAGTAACTTTCTTTTCTCAGACATTCCTTTTCAAAAGCAAATAAATTAATACACAAAGGGAAATACCTGTTTCCTTAGCTTCCAAAAATCTGTCTGGTGAAGAAAACCTCTGTTGCCAGTAGCTTCCAAAACCTTTTCCGAACACCAATTCCCAATAACCAAAACAGAGAACTTCCACAAATATACAATAGTACCAAAAGGATACCACAAAAATTTAACAGAGCACTGATATTTTTCCCGTGAAGAAAATAGAATAGCCTTCTGTGTTTTCCCAGATCCCAATTAATCTCCGAGAAATTCCTCAACAAAAACAATAAATTCCACTAGCACACTTGTCGAGAAGAAGAAAAATATCTTTAACAACTTCTCGGCAATCTTGCCTTTCAAGATTTGCATGCCTTTATTTTATTTAATTTTCCAATTTCCAAAATACCAAAATTTATTTACAAATAAAAATGCCATTTCCAAATAACAATTAATTTTAAATAAAATCTATTCACACATTTAAAACAATTTAATTTAATTTATTTATTTAATTAAATAAATTTAATCTTTAAGATCAAATTATTTAACCAAACAAACTAATTAATTTATTAAATAACATGTAAAACTTATTTCTTTAACATTTAAAAATTAATTTAAATAACAGTATATTAAAGAATAATAACAGTAAATTAAAGAATACTAACCATCATTAAAATTGACAAAATTTACCTTTCAAGCAATTAATCCAAACATGAAAAGACAAGACAAGACAACCAAAGACTCCAAAGACTCCAAACTAAACTGACGATGTACTGTGACCGTGTTAAAGACTAGACTAGGATGAACCATGCTACTACCTCCCAATCAACATATCCGTTGAGTCTTGACACGCTCAGACCTGAGTAACCAGGTGGAGTCGGTGTCATGTACCTGCAATCCTGCAACCAAGCGATAACATGCATATATATATATATAATCCATTGTACAGGCACACTGTGCAGAGAAAATCACAGACATCATAGGGCACTCGCAAGCGAGTGATGCAATTCCGTTATCCACACCAATACACGTCACATCAGACTAACGAATTAAATAATAGTTAGTCCATCATAAACATACATATAACAATAATCATCTGAAGGAAAACATCTACGCTATATCAAAGCATGTCAGAAATCAATTATCACCATACAATGTATCATCATGTCACAAAGTGAATCCACTGTCGCTCAAAATCAGCGATCAAAATATCTGAACCAAAGTACTAAAATCTAACAGTATGAAAACATGTAACCAGAAAACATAAGCATAAATGGAGGGGTACTACAAAATGACTGAATGGTCTTTTTGTAGGCTACACAAGATCTCTATGACATCCTCTAAATAACACAAGGTTATATGAGACAAAACCATGAACACTTTTCCATCATAAACATGTATTGAGAAATTTCGGTAGGAAATCTCAGATCAACCATACATCACTTGTATTGGAATCATCTAGAATCAAGGATTCTCTAAACATGAAACAACTAAATTGAGGTGCAAATTTAATTCTACCCTCTTTCTATACCCCATCGATAATATGTGGTTGAGGTTGTACCTTGAGGTGATGAAACCCCCAAGTAGGTATCCTAAAGGGAAGGACTATGCTAAGATTTTTTGATCCCCAAGACCACACAAGGTGTAAGGGGAGAGCATACACACAAGCTACCAAGCCCTATGTTCTACTCTAAAATATAAATAAGGAAATGTGAGATTTCTAATCTCCAAGATCACACTAGGCACAAGGAGAGAGCATGCATAGACACACCCCTTCAAACATAGAAAAAAGAGTTCTTTTACCAACTAATCTAACTTTATTGCCTAAAATTAGTGAGAAATAAAAGAAATTGGACTAACAAATCTGCAAACCCATAATTTAGTAACCTTAGATATTCAATCTTTGGAAAGTGTGAATATGTTGCAATGTTAATGTTGGATAAAAAGGTTAGAAGAAAAGAGAGAAATAAGCTGAAACAAAAGCATACTCTATGAAAAAGAGGCCTTGCAAGGCTAAATAGAGGCACCTTAGAACATTTAAAAATTAGAAAATCATAAAAAATAAGAAAATATATACCTATGCAAAGGCACGAATTTGTCAGAAAAAGGTGCAGAAAGTTAAAATAGAGTGCACACATTTGTAGAAACCCTAGATCTAAGAGAAAAACTAAATGACTAATCCTAATTTTTGAAAAAAATAAATTAGAAAAATTAAAAAATATAATGTTAGGATATCCAAAATGTGCACAAAAAATAATGAGTTAGTAATAAAACCTACAACCCTAGGAAGAATTTAAGATCATAAAAAATCTAGAATACTAAGAAACCAATGCAAAGCCTAAGAAGCTTAATGAAAATCTACTACAAAACATATTAGAAGCCTTGGAAAAAAAAGTGTTAAGAGATAGAAACATGCACAAAAACACCCAAGGTTGGAAAACCCTAAATCACTAAGGCAATATGAAAAAATCCTAAAATAGAAACTAAAAATAAAAACTCTATCTTTTGTAGAAAACATATTAGAACAACCTAAAAAAAAAATTAGTAGATGCAAAAACATGCATAGAACAACAAAAAATAGCAATAAAAACTAATAAAAATCTACGCAGAATGAAAGCACAACTTCACATAATGTAGGTGGCTAATGCCATAATGTAGGAAAAGTTTATGACAACACAATAATAAGGGATATAAAATAAACGTGAAATATTGCCACAAAAGCATGAATCTATCAATCATAGAGTTAAGAGCCAAATCAAAACCTATAACTAACAACTCAATAAAAAGTCACAAAAGGAGGTGAAAATAGGATGTGGGTCCCACTAGGAATACTAAAATGAGGATGAGAAAAATGATTGAAGTAAAACAAATAAGATAATGTATAACACATACACTTACATTGAAAATCACCTTCAAACTTCATTATTGAGCTAAATATTGATATAACAAATAAAATGCACCCAAAGCCTATTGATATGCTCTAAATGGATGAAATGTGGTTTGCTCTTAAAACTAATTCAATATAACCTTGTTATAATGAAATATTATAGAGGAAAAATAGCAACATAAGGGTAATAGCAATAGACTTGATGACAATGAAGGGTGAGGGCTTTAATTTATAAAAATGAGGTCAAATGGATGAAGGGTTGAGATCTTGCCACAAGATCAAGGGCCTAGGTTAAGAGGTTCTCTCAAGAAAGAGAGAAAGGACAAGTACCATTAGTCATCCCATTATAATGGGTCCCAAACTTGGGACATCCCAATTTTTTCTTGAAATCACATTTTCTTAGAAAAATTAATGATTTAAACCTTGAGGGGTTTTATTTAAAAGGTTTTAATTTAAGAGGTTTAGATAGGAGATAGGAACCCCTTAGATCAAACTCCCTTGGATAGAACCCCTCTAGTCTTAAATCATACCCACAATGGAGTCTCCTTTTCACCTATCAAAACGCTAACAAAAAACCACTTTTTATTTACTTTTTGAGGGATCAAATAAAGTCATTTAGAAATTATGTTTTGTAAGTATGTAGCTATTATTATAAGCTTTCCAAAAAGTATAATTTTGAATATTTTTAATTTTATTATTATATTTATATTTTATTTCTTATGAATGTAAGTTTTTCACCAATCATCAAGGTATTTGTTTCACATACATGAAAAATTAGAAAAATAGTGAAAAAAATTCTTAAAAATATGTGTACACTAGGTATTGATGTTCCTATTTTATCCAAAAATTATATAATAATTTTAATACATACAAAACAAGTTATATGTGATGACATACACCTACATCCATCTTATAATTACTCTGACTTTGAAAATTAATTTATAAAAAATATGTAACAAAAAATTATGAAAAAATATACATGCACTAGATATTGATGTTATGCATCTAAATTTAAAAATTATAATTTTATCCTTTCAATAAAAAAGTTATGTGTGACGACATAAACATAGTATTTTAAAATGTTGTTTACTATAAAATAAGTTATTAAAGTTACATAAAAAATTCACTATTTATTTCTATTTTTTTAAATATTTAGAACTTACACACAAATCCTCACAAATAAGTAGTTCCCATCGTCTCTAAATTCACTATTTATTTCTATTTTTTTTAAATAAGTTTCAATATGGAGATTTGATAAACAATTTTTTACTCTTGTCTATTTGTAGGGAGGTGAAAATTTAAAATTAGATCTTATTGATAGGAAAGAGGTGGCCTCATCAAAGTCAATAAATAGGTGATATTTGTCTCTAATGGATTTAAGGAAGAAGAGGTGAAGATTTATTGATAGGAAAGAGGTGATGACACATGATTGGTGATGACAAGTTTGGATTTTAAATAATTCTAAAATGGGAAAAATGTTAAATGGGGATTAAGAGAAGATTAATTGATTAATATGGGATTAATTAATTAATAGCCTTAGAATAATTAAATGGTAAGGACTAAGGTTAATTTTAATTAATCAACCTTTAGAGGAAGAGAAAAGGGGAAAAATAATTAAATAAAATTTAATTAATTTAGAGAAATAAAATGATAATTAATTAAATAATAAAATATATAATTAATTAAGGGTATTAGGATAAATTAATTAAACTTTAAAATTATAACTAATTATAAAGAAATACCGGATTTGGGGTGCTACACCTTGCCACATGCTTCTTCTTCCTCCCACACCCTTTTGAGGTTTAAAAGGAACTTTATGTTCATTATAAAGGGTTCTTCCCTTATTTCTTTGGGAAGCATACATGCAATGTTTGCATCTCTACAACTATAATGGGTTCAATGCTTATGTGTTAATTAGACCATTTTTTAAAATTTTCTCACTTCTTTTATCATTTCCATTTTTTTTGTTGCTATGCTAACATATTTGTAGAAGCTATATATGGATTGACATTGCCCCTCTTGGTGTATGTCAAACCCTTACCTCCATATATGTCTCTAGGAGTTGGTAACAAAATAGTTTTGTAAATTCCTTTTGGTGGTTTGATTAACTCAGTGCTTTAGTGACTATGAAGAAACACATTTTAATCTAGGTGTATCACCACCCTTTCAATTTCTTGCATTTCTCTCTTCCCTTTTCCCTTTGCAAGTTGGTAGACTGGGTTAGTTTAGAGTTATTCAGTGCTGGGTTGGACTAGTATTGCTATTACTACATTAGAAAGGATCCATCCTTATCTAAAGTTTTGATCTCATCTACAAGGTTTCACACCTTGAGATTAATCCCATGTTTTACTAGAATGATGAACAAAATATTTAGTAGGAGTGCACTTCCAAGTGACACCAATAGGTGGCACCCTTAGCTTTGAGTTAGGAGTTGTTATTGAGAAAGTGGTGTTGTTCTTAGAATATTACAACCTTGAAGAGGTATTCTACAAGTCATGGTTCTAGATTAGTTCTACAAATCTCATGCCAAAAATTTAGATAAGAGAATATTAGAGAGGAAAATTTTAGTTTACTAAATTATCATTTTTAACTTCAAGAAGAAGAAAAAAACATTCCATGTCTCTAAAATGTTGACACAAAATCCAACACAATTGAATCTAGAAAATAATAAACACTCTATATCTTTGATAAGAATATCTAGAGATTATACAACATCATCCCCTAGAGCATAATCTACATCTCTATTTAGTAGGTTACCACAACTAACAACAACTAATATTTAGATAAACATGACATTATTTAATATTCCAAACATGGTTACTCTGAGAAATCAGGTTTTTGTCACCTTCAATGATGGAAAACCTCTTGTGTTAGCTCAAATAGATGACATACCACTGGCTTCCCTAAAAATTATACCATATTACACAGTTGAATAAACCATCACCACAATAAAACACATACAAGATGTAGCTAGCATATATTCTATTTGGATAATATTACTAAGGATAATGTAGCTATGAGGGTTTTGGCCACTTCCTTGAAAGACAAAGAACTATAGTGGTATAGAGGATTTCAATCTAATTCTATTCATAATTGGGATGATCTAGGTGAAATAATCTATGAGAAATTTGAAGACAAGAGTGACATCTATCATTGGTTGAAAAATTAATTACAATTAAGAGGGCTCCCACTGAATTTATGGAATAATTCATTTTTAAATTTCAAAAAATTGGGGATAGAATTGTTAGGAAAATAGTGTCTCAACCTTGCAATTACATGATGCTATTATTTATAGTAAGTTTACATTTGAGCACAGATTAATGTGTGTAAGAGAGGGGGACCAACCACGTTCAAGGCCCCAGGTCATGGAGAGCCAAGAGTGGAAGGTTGCCCTAACTTACCTCAGCTTAAAGGGGTGTTTTGAAATGAGGGGTGAGAATGATGAGGACTATAAGGTCCTTCAATCACTCTATAGACCCGAAACTTAGAGTGGGGCTAGGCGAGTTGGTTTTCGGGTTCAACATTGTGCCTTAGGAAGCTCTCTGCCCGAGGACGAAAGGGCGGTTCTAGGACGATAGCGCGACGTGCTGGTGTCTCTTAGATGCGCTAGCATTCGTACGACTAGAGGACTAGAAGGACAATGTGAACCGCTAGAAAACATGTTGACAACCTAGCTAATTACTTTCAAAGGGACAAACCAGAGTTATGAAGTAGGATATATATGAACGATTATGAGAAAGTAAATATATGAGGGTTAAGGTGACAAGAATGATCTCATAAAGGATCCTATTCACTAGCTAGCTCCAAATGCATGTCCCCCTACACACAAGAAATAGGAAAATTGTTGGGGGGCTGTATAGGGGCCTGCCTCAATCAAACCCCCGTTTTGGTGTTTCCACCTCCACGGACAACCAAGATAGAAACTATGGAGAAAAGTATGATAAAGGAAGAATGAAAGTGAAGAACACAATAACACTACAAAATAGTAATGTGCTACTGAACCAAATTGTAGAGAAGAGGAGTGAAAATTCTTACCACCTCCACCAAGAGCTCACTAGCTAATTGATGCAAACACAAGGGCACAATCAAAAAATCTTGACAACCTACCTATTTGAGGAATCTAACAAGATTATTCTAACCTCTTTGGAAAGTCGAACACTCCCTTAAAGCTTGATAAACAACTGAAAACACATTTCCCTCTTTAACCCCCTTAAACCCTTGCAAAAGTGAGAAACTAGTTTTTGTCCAATTACTCCACAATTTTCCAAAACACTAGACCAAAACATGACTGATTCAAACACCCATTTCCAAGTTACACAACATATGTGAGAAACAACATAGACTCCTTTGGACCATCGTTGAATTCCTATACACTCACCCTTGAAAAGGCTACTCAATTAGCCTAAAAATACAAAGCAACATACCATCAAACATTACACAGACCCCTAAAACCTTGGGGAAGCAAAAAAAATGCCTAGAAAACACATATTTTTTAATTGGATTCCATTTGTACAGACTTGTAACCATGAAATAAAAAAACCCTTGTTTTTAGTGTAATTCTTGAGGGTTTATTAAAACTCCTATACCCCGACCTTCCCAGACCAAATGAAAAATTCAAATAGGTTCTATAGCCCCTACACATGGTCAAAATTTCATTATATGGACCATTCTTTTGGAAAATTTCCCAAAATCACACTTTGGCACTTCAATTCTATATGAAACAATGCTTGATTTTGAACAAGAACTCCTATCTACCAATATTAAACTCATTATTCAACATTTAAAATAGAAGGAAAACCCTATGCTAACATACTGCAGGCCATCCCACCAAGTAACAGGTCATACAGTAGGTGGGATGGTCATTCCATGGCTCACACCTCACTCAAACCCCTGTCTCAGCAAAACATAGCAGTCTAGGGAATTTGTTGATTCCACACACCAGAAGATGAGTTAGGCTTCAAATTAGAGAGAAATAGTAGTAAAAACGTATTATTCAGAAACTAATAATATCAGACCATGTACATCCTATACGGTTCCGTACAAGTTTGTAAAAGAAGCAAAAACACAAAAATTCTGAGAAAACAACAAAGTTTTATTGAGTTCTTTCTTCAAATCTTCCTTCCAACCATACAAAACAAGATTATCATGTTATTTAAAGGTTCTCCCAGGCCAAACAATGCCCAACCACCTTGCAATTGACTTTTGAACCACTAATGACCATTGGAAGACTAATTACCCCCCTTTACACAATTTGTCACCTTTACAAGTATATTGAATACTTTGTGCAATGGTTGCAACTTATAACCCCTAAATCCATACCAAAGGCTTGAAAATAGCCTTATTACAATATCATAACCTCAATATTTCCTATCCATATGCAAATTTAGGGTTTTTCCTTCATAGGCTACAAAGCAACATTAGCACCAAGATTGCATCTTCCCACCTTTTGACCCCTAAACTTAAAGACTCATCCTAGTTCATGTTTAATGGTCTTGTTAGACCTTATCAAAGAAAAAATATCTCCAAAACACTAACATCTACCTACTAAACTTCTTTACTTAACATCAAATAATCACAAAATGAGGGTGGAGTGTGGGTGCTCCTGCACCACGAATGGAGGAGAAAATGAGAGGACTCAAGCCCCTACTGTAGTGGTGTTGTTCCACACTTGCTCTACGGAGTTGATGGAGTGTTGTTGCTACTAAAATGGAGTGCCAAAGTGCTACTTGAGAGTGATGGATGCTAAGAGAATTCTTAGAAGATTGTGTAGAAAGCTTGCTAGAGGATGAAATGAAGGAATGAAGAGTGAATTTGAAGGGAGAATGAGAAAAACGACCATATTCAAGTCAATTGGTCGAAGAGGGGCATTACAAATCGACACCAATGGGAAGTGTAATTATTCTGTAGGCTTGAGACACAGGAATCCATTAGGGACGTAAGCGCGCCGTGCGGATGTCTGCGCACCACACGGGCATCCTCGACAGTTATTCTTCTGTCGATGCACAAAACAAACACCAAGTGGAACAAAGGCAGTGGGCTGATGTGGATTTTTTCCTTCGAATTTGGTTTTCTAAGGTGAGGAAGTGTAAAAGGGGTATTTGCATAAGGGGTGCAAATTCACTCCTACACATTTTCCCCCCTCTTTAGCGAGCTTGAATACTAATGAGTGCTTCAGTAAAGTAGATTGAAAGGGTAGTAAGGTTAGAAATGTATACCTAAACCATTGAGGAAGCATACCGCGATTTGGAAAACTCGAGAGTGCATGACAAGCAAAGGAATTCATAGCCCTACAAAACTACGAAGTTGTAGAATGAAAGCATCTTATAGGCCCACGGACCTGCAAGGAGGTGACCCCCAAGATCTCTCACATGAAGGAAGCCCCAAGAAGAAAGTACCTCACAGGCCTGCAAACTTGCAAGGAAGGTTTCCTCCAAGATCTCTCACATGAAGGAAACCCAGACAAGTGCCTTACAGACCTGCAAACTTGCAAGGAAGGTATCCTCCAAGATCTCTCACATGAAGGATACCAAAAAAAGTGCCTTACAGACCTGCAAAATTGCAAGGAAGCATCCCCCAAGATCTCTCACATGGAGGAAGCCAGGAAAGCACCCTACAGACCCGTAGACTTGTAGGGAAGGTGTCCTTAAAGATCTCTCACATGAAGGAAACCCAGAAACCTACAAGGAGGTATCCCCCAAGATCTCTCATGGAGGAAACCAAAAGAAAGTGCCTTACAGACCTATAGACCTACAGGAGAGACACCCCCAAGATCTATCACATGGAGGAAGCTCAGAAGAAGTGCCCTATAGGCCCGCAGACCTGCAAGAAGGTATCCCCCAAGATCTCTCACATGGAGGAAACCCAAGGAAAGGGGACTCCACAGAGTCAGAAACTAGCTTCACAGGCGCACCCGTAAAGCAACATGTTTACCGTAGATAGAACATGTCAGAAAGTGACCACTCAGGAAAGTAAGTGGACAGTCTCGCAGACCATCAACAAGTTGGAAAAATTTCAAAGGGGTCCCTCAGGAACCCGGTGTGAAGAAGGGGTCCACTCAAGGGACGGGCTATTTGAAAGTACAAAACAAATGTTTCTTTCTTGAATTGATTCATCATCAAGGAATCCTTTTGAAAGATGTTCACTTCATCAAGGAATTCAAAAGGAAGAAAATTCCCACACACGAGGGGAAGATCAAAGCTGATCCCACCTCGAAGGGAATATTTTCAAACTCTTTCTTTATGAACCCATGATGAAGGAAACAAGTTCCATTAGGGTTTCAAGTTGAGAACATGATTCTTGAAATTTTTTTTGTGAAGATTCTTGAGAAAATATTCATTGGAAACAAATGCATTTTTTGAAAATAAAAGTGTTGTAGAAGTGATGTTGTCACACATGAGAGGGAGAACTCAAACAAAGAAGAGAGAAAGATAAAGGAAAAGCTAAAGAGAAAAGTACATAAACACATGCCATAGGGGTAGCCTTATATTTCAGGGTTAGAACTACTCATAAATAAATAAATATGTATAGTAATAGTATATAAAATGAACTGTCATAAACCCCCTACTATGTCAGACCATGTGAAGAATGCACAAGAAGACAAGTAAAAATAAAAAAATTGGGTCAACATGGAAGGGTAGCCTAAATGCCCCCAACGCTTTGCATCATCCCCAATTTTCCAAAAATTCAGTCACAAATATGGAAGAATGATGATATAAATAGAAGAAGGTTACGACACAAAAACCACACATGTATCCAAGCCCCAATAGACACACATATCATGATCACGAGGGAACACATCACAACACACACACACATCTAATCTAAAGATAAAGAAGGGGCCTCACCTTAACACTGATTGACCAAGAGGTCGTCTGCTTTCCACTCTAGATCATTGTAGGGGGAAGGAGGATGAGCCTGCAGTGGTGGAATGTTAAGAGGAGAAGCATCTGACCCTCCTGAAACAAGGGCTAAGGAAGAGGGCCTCGCAAGGTCCTCTCCACTGAGCTCTTATGGAGCTAAGGTTAGCGATTTCATGAAGATCACCAACAAGGCTAGAACCTTGTGCAAAAAGTTAAACATGCACTTTACATGAGTGCCATGTTTTACCTCAATGGACAGAGAAAGTTGTGCCCAAGATGCACCGCTAGGCTCGTTGAGTGATTTGGGAGCGATGACAAACTTAGGAGAAGCTGAGACTAGTTTCGTCACTAGGATAGAACAAGTCAACGCAGGTCCACCTTTCGGAGAAGGTGGGCCTCTCTTACGTCCTTCATTATTGGAAGGACCACTCTCCACCTTTTGCGTCATCGAGGGATGTGAACTCCCCACAGACGAGGCAAGAGGTATGAAGGAAGAGGAGGAAGAGAAAACCATAGTAGACACCACTGAAGTGTTAGTCATATCTATAGGTTTTGGGAAAGGAAGAACATCTAGAAGGGACATCAACATGGGTGACTCCACCGAAGGAGTGATGAACACTTACACCTTTTTAGGGTTAGGTGCTTTGTACTCACAATAGAAGCTGAAAGCGATACAAAGCTAGATATAACAAAAATAGAGGGGAGGAGAGAGGAGGATGTGGCAGAAGGCCCTGATATAGGGGTGGTCATCTCCTCTTCCTTCCTTTGCAAGGCAACCTGCTTAGCCATGAGAGCCTTTTTCCAACACTTGCGCTTGCACACAAGGTAGTTTCTGCAACACTTTGAACTAGAGGCCGAAGGCTACAAAGGAATAGAAGGATCTTGATCAGCCATGGGAGTGTCCACTATAGACATTTCTGGTGGAGGAACAAACTCTTGAATGAGAGCAGGAGGAGTAGGTTGAGGAGCAGCAGGGGAAATGAACTCAAGTGCCTTGGTAGTGGGCCTCTTCTCGCTCATTTCTTTGGGAGCAAGAGCGGTAGGAGGTTGCGAAGGTCGAGAGGATTCCCCACAGGGACCTTTTATTCTACCATACAAATAGTACCAAGGTCTAGGCAGTTTAGTAGGGAGGTCTGATATCTTGATCTTGGGTCTATGCCAAGGAGGGATCATTGAACTTAACGGGTAGCCAGGCTTTCTCATCCAATACTCCTCCCAAGAGAGGGGAGCAGATGATTCATCTTGAGAGGGATCAATCTTCTCCTTCCCTTTTCAGGAAGAGGAGGAAGCTGACTGCTGTGTTATAGGAAGAGCCAATTTTGGCTATCCCTTGTCCTTGGTCTTATACTTCACATAGTTTTTGTAAAGTAGGTCCATTCTTGGAGGAAGCAGACCAACTAGGGCGGGCCAAAAATGGTCTAATGAATATCCCCCACGGGACACCAAAGGTTGGTATCCAGTGTCATGCAGTACGTGCACAACACCTTCATGGGAGAAGTTTAGGAATTTATGAATAATAGAGGTGATTCCATTCATGGAAGCTAGCCAAGGTATGCCTAGCTTCATCTTGAACAGGTCTGACTCCGGGATGACATAAAAAACCATGTCAACAACCCTAGTTCCAACTAGGACAAACAAAGTTATCAAGCCATATGGATTTAGACAAAGGCCATTGTGTGTATAGATGGTGGATTTTGTTTCTTCGTACTCTTTTATGTGTAGTGAGTTAAGCCACAATGTCTCTTCTATGATAACATTCACTTGACTCACAGGGTCTACTAAGATTCCTGTCACAATGTTACCATTGAGGTGAGCAGGAATGTAGAGGGGAGAGGGCTTGCTATTTAAGGGTAAGTCCTATGAAGTGAATGTTACATCTGGTGAACCGGTCATAGGTTGTGTGGTAGGGTTAACCATGACCATGTTAACATAGGCCTTGGGCTGAGTGATAGAATCAGTGGGATCAACAATCATGTTAGCAGAATGTGACGGAAATGGGTATGTGTATATTTGCAATTCACTATTCATTTTCACCATCAATTTATTCATATTTTGTTTGTTTCCATTGAGAAAAATAGTACCATCCTTGATGTGGTCCTATATCTCATGACATAGGCGCATACGACATTCGGTATCATGTCCGTTAACTCGATGGTACTAAAAATAGGTACTTGCATCATACCAACTAGGGTAAGGTTCCTTAAGAGGTTTAGGGTTCGACAAGGTTACAATCTTATCCTTCACTAACTTTTGCAAGATGGAAGAATAAGATTCAACTAACTTTGTGAACTTTCAGTGGCGTTTGAGGTTGTTGTCATCCCTAGCAGCTACTACATTCAAAATAGCTTTTCCTTTCCTAGAAATCAATACAATGGACTTTCCTTCAGAATGGGAGCATGAGGAGGATCCCCTGAACTGAACCACCGTCTATTGATACTCTCATAGGGCTGCACACAAATGCACGAAAGAAGGGTATTTCATAAGGGTGAACTTCTCCCGCGAAGGCCTTCACAAGTTCCCTATGAATACCTTCCGTACATCAGAATTGGGCAGCGGATATGAGATTTGTGAGAAGAGCACTTGATATCGCATGATGAAGTCAGTGATTTTTTCATTATCACCTTGTTTGCATCAGAGAAGATCTGAAAAGGTCATCTTCGGCCTGATGTTAGCTTGGAAATGTCGTAAGAATTGGTTTACAAGTTGGTCAAATGAGAAAATGGAATTATTGGGAAAGGAACAGTACCATTCGAGTGTTGTTTCCTTGAGAGATCAAGGGAATAGTTTTTCCATCAATGTGTCGTGATGGAAGAAATCTGTGCATAGGGTGTTAAAGGTGAATACATGTGTTTGTGGATCCCTTTTTTTGCCATGTTTTTCAAATTTAGGGATCTCCATTCCTTGAGGGAAGAGAGTGTTCAAAATTGCGACCAAAAAAGGGCTATGCCGGAAGAAGGGTTTGAAGATAGGTTGGGCAAAGGCTTGGGAGAGAATCACCAACTGGCTTTGCATCTTACCCATATTTTGAAGAAGAGTGTTCAAAATAGGGTCATTAGAAGATAGAGGGCTAGAGGAGCCTCCTCCAAAATTGCCACCGGAGCCACCACGAGAGCCACCGATGTGACCTCCACCAGGACCACTACCAAAGCCACTAGTGTGGCCACCACCAGAACCACTACCAGAGTGACCACCACCAGTAGGGCCTCTGTCGGTGCCACCTCTGCTTCCAAATCCAGCACCATGACCTCCATTGGAATCGCTTCCACCAGCACCACCCCCACTGTCGAAGCCATTGCCACTACCAAAGCCCCCACTGCTCATCCCACCAAAACCTCCACCACTAGAGTTGATAGGAGGGGTGAAGCTAAAACCCAAGGGGATCTTGTTCACTTTGATAGTTTTGGATCCCTTAGAGGAAAAGGGGATGTTGATCGAGGGTACGGTATCGACCATGTATATAGATGTAGGAGGCATCGACAATCCTAGCTGTCTCTCACAGTCTTCAAAAGTGAGTCCTCATACAATGTTAGGATTGTTGGGAGGAGCACATGCATCAATCAAACTAGAGAGACTAGCCAAGAGTTCTACACCTATTTGGTCTTTTCCCACCATATACTTTAGTTTGCTAATATCCTAGGTGGCCCTAGCCAACTTTGGGTCTCTTTCCAAGTGATGTTCCGAGTCACCCAACCCTTTGTTGAGGGTGGAGACATATTTTCTAGGAATGTGAATAGCCTCATGCTCATTGACCGATGATTGTCTGGGAGATGCAGGAGGAGTGGGGATGTGGTTAGTCTTGTCAAATAATCCTACTTCACCCCTTGACAACTTCTCCTATGCGGCAAGATCAATGACATATCTAACAAAAAGGCCTGTAGAGAAACTAGTAGTGACCTTCGTCCTTTCCATTAGAAGGTGTTAAGCACTTCTCCTAACAATATACCCAAAGGTTTTGGACTGGGTTGTGATGCTCATAAACCTTCACAACACTCAAGGGAACAATGATCACAAGGTATAAGGGAAAATCCCCAACACCAACGAATGGGAAGACATTGGTTCATGTCGGGTTCACCAAAAATGTAAGAGAGGGGGACCAACCACGTTCAAGGCCCCAAGTCATGGAGAGCCAAGAGTAGAAAGCTGCCCTAACTTACCTTAGCTTAAAGGGGTGTTTTGAAATGAGGGGCATGAATAATGAGGAATATAAGGTCCTTCAATCACTCTACAGACTTGAAACTTAGCATGGGGCTAGGTGAGCCAGTTTTTGGGTTCAATGCTATGCCTCGAGAAACTCGCTGCCCAAGGATGAAAGCGTAGTTCAAGGATGACAAAATGGTGCACTGGAATCTCTTAGGTGCGCTAGCATTCGTATGACTAGAGGACTAAAAAGACAATGTGAACTGCTAGAAAACAAGTTGACAACCTAGCTAGTTACTTTCAAAGGGACAAAACAAAGTTATGAAGTAGGACAAATATGAATGAATATGATAAAGTAAATATATGAGGGTTAAGGTGACACGAATGATCTCACAAAGGAGCCTATTCATCAACTAGCTCTAAATGCACGTCCACCTACACACAAGAAAGAGGAAAATTGTTGGGGGGATGTATAGGGGCCTACCTCAATCAGACCCCTATTTTGTTGTTTACACCTCCACGGACAGCCATGATAGCAACTATGGAGAAAAGTATGATAAAGGAAGAATGAAAGTGAAGAACACAATAACACTACAAAACAATAATGTGCTACTCAACCAAATCGTAGAGGAGAGGAGTGAAAATGCTTACCACCTCCACCAAGAGCTCACTAGCTAATGGAGGAGAAAATGAAAGGACTCAAGCCCCTGCTGTAGTGGTGTTGTTCCACACTTGCTCTATGGAGTTGATGGAGTGTTGTTGTTGCTACTATGGAGTGCCAAAGTGCTACTTGAAAGTGATGGATGCTAAGAGAATTCTTAGAAGATTGTGTAGAAAGCTTTCTAGAGGATGAAATGAAGGAATGAAGAGTGAATTTGAAGAGAGAATGAGAAAAACGACCATATTTGGGTCAGTTGGTCGAAGAGGGGTGTTACAAATCGACCCCAATGGGAAATGTAATGCCTCTGCAGGCTTCAGATGTAGGAATCTATTAGGGACATAAGCATGCTGCGCGGACATCTGTGCACCACATGAGCATCCTTGACAATTATTTTTCTACCGAGACAAAAAATAGACGCCAAGTGGAATGAAGGCAGTAGGCTGATGTGGATTTTCACCTTCGAATTTGGTTTTCTAAGGTGAGGAAGTGTAAAAGGGGAATTTGCATAAGGAGTGCAAAATCACTCCTATATAATGTGAAATTTTCCCTAATGCTTCAGATTTCCTAAATAAGCATGCTCATAAAGTTTCATCACAATATCATGTTTGGATTTGAAGATATTAATTTTTTAGTTTTTCAAAGTTTCTTAATCCATTTTGAAGGCCTTAGAGGTATTTTTAGGTCTAGAAGTAGTCATAACAGTTCAAATAGTTTGTTAATTGGACACTTGACACCCAAATCAAAATTTATGGCCTTTGAAAGTTGGGTCTCTTGAAATAGGAGATGTAAAAATGTGTTTGACACATAAATGAGTTGTAAAAGGGGAGTTACATGTGGTGGTGTGTGTTTATACACACCATGGGCATCTGTTATTGGAGATAAGGATGGACACCACTTTTTAGGTCGTTTTACCTCATGGTTTTGTAATATTAATTGGTTGTTTCATGTATTGTATCTCTTATTTATTAGGTGCATAAGATTAAGGTTGTGTGTAAGAGTCTTATAGCTATTGAGTTTCCTTTAGATCTCTAGTTGGTGATACTCTTGTGAGAAATCTCGCTCTGCAAGTATATTTTAATCTTGTTGATTTTTGAATAATATATTGGGTGGATTTTGGAGTGTCAACTTTTTCTCCTAAAAGGGTTTTCCCCACATAAATCACTATGTTGTGGTATGAATTCTATTTATGTTTATTTCTATTTAATTTTTTTGTAACTATTTAGATATGAAAAGTTTTTGGATAACCCTCTTGTCAATATTAGTGTAGGAAGTAGTTCCACTACCTTAGATTCCTTATAAGAATCCCTACCTTGGTGAAATCATCTTCAAATAATTCCCTCTATATTATTTGAGAGCTCTTAATAGTCATGTAGTAGTAATGATGCAATCTATGGGAGGGACTAGTTTACTATATGTATACAAAATTACCATTAGGGCTAAATTTTTCTAATTTAGGCTGAGAAGATAGTTCTAAGACCTCTCATATATCTTTTCCTAGAGATTCCACCTCAACAGCCCACCTTAGCACCTCTAACCATTGCATCAACTAGCCAATAATCTACCTCTATTTCCCTTTCAAAAAGTTGTGTGAGGTTAAGAATCTATTGCAAAACTTTGGAAATGAGTTAGTGATGATAAAGAGGAAAAAATATCAAAACAATAGACCTTATTAGGTTTATAATCAAGCTTATTATGAAAATAGAAAACCATACCAAGGGAACACATAAGGAAAAGACTAATGAAATTATGTCAGGCCTCTTAACAATGCCAATCCAACTAGTTCTAGCATATCAAACACCATTATTTTGATGTAAAAAAATCTAGCCCAAGAAAACAAGTGGTGCTACTCTGCAATAAGACATACAACCAAAATGCATCTCAAAATGGAGAGTTTGTTTAGGATATGATGATACAAAATGAACCATCACCTTTAGAACAATAGTTTGAAATAAATTAGGTAGATGTTGGCAGGTAAGATCATTTGGTAGGAGACTTTATGTTGGTAAATTGGCATGAGTCATATTTTTATGGCATAAACCAATTAAATACTAATTTTGATGTAGGAGAATCTAGTGGTGTAAGGGTAATCCTGCATCACCCAATTTTTTTTTTCCTTTTTGTTAGATTTTTGGTAGATGTGTTTTCATTTTTGGATACCCTTTTTGTCGAATAAGAATTCCCAACTTTCAAAA
>VDFB02003553.1:0-20289 GCA_007258455.2 Sequoia sempervirens | reverse complement strand
TTTTCAATGCAATTTTATAAAAAAATCATGATGACATTAGGCTCTCTCTTACCTATATAACTGATATAATTTTTTAACATTTTGATTATGTTACTTGGTTTTCATCCATAAATTATCTTGTTAGTGCCTCTTATTTTTCGGGCCAAAACCAACATTATGCTTAGGTTTTATTACATAATTTTTACCCGCTCATCGTACTCTTGAAACAAATTACATTTTTATAAACTAGACTCCATTCAACATGTAATGAAAAAAATATATTTTTGATTAATTTTCAAAAAAAGAAGGGGAGAGCACACTCACATTTTAGCTTTTCAAGATGTGTCCACTTTGAAAATTTGTAAAATATTATATATTCATTAAAAAATTAGTTGAAAGAACTAGGATAAACTAAATAGTGTTAGCTAATTTCTCACCATTTGGATTTTTGAAATTCTAAAAAAATGTTGTCAATTTTTGTAGTGTGAAACATTTGACAACAATGAGGGATGTCATTCCTCATGAATGACACAACAACCTCCTTACTTCCTAGTGTCATACCCTAGTAAATGGTTGGTTTCCTACTATATGAGAGGAGTTTAATCCAATATTTTTCTCCCATATTCCCAGTCTTAGTTTTTGTAAGCTCTCTTGAACTCTTTTTCCCATTTTTCTTTCTTTATCTTTTATCTTCCTTATTTCACTCCTATTTCTTTATTTTTTGTTAGGTGTGTATATAATCTTACCTTAGTAGCGCTATAGATCAAGGAGTCAATTCCAAGGAATAACATAATCAACACTTGTCCAATAATTCCCAATGTATCAAACTCTCCTTATATGTGGTTTTCTATAAAATTTATAAGAGACAAAATGGAATAGTCAATGATCTGATAACTCATAATGACTAGGGGTCATTATTAGCAATATAGTTATATTCAATTAATTATTCTAATTGCAACTCAAACATTAAGGATGACAAAGAAAGTTTTTGACATTAAAATCACTCTCATGAACAATTTGTAACTAATTCTATATTGTTTGCATCCTTGTACCTACAATTCCATTCAAGAATTCAACATGCATTTCACCATAAGAGCATAATTATTCAATTAGTAAAAAAAATATACCACAAATTTGAATAGACCTTTTCATCAATAGAAACTAAATCCAATTAGGTTATAATATTTTTAACTTAACTCATCATGTGTGACTATTCATCATGAGAAAATTAATTATTAGAAGTATTAAACCATAACATTTTCCATTGCATCATCAAAAAATTAAAAATCATCAAGTATGATTAACTTTCAAACATTAAGGTTCCCACATTAGGAAAAATTACATCGAGATACCAAAAAATTAGCAAAAAGGAAAATATGGAGATTGTTGGGATCATGTGGCATTAAGCATTGCACTATATTTATAGTAGTACTAGTGAACTTGTGGCATCCAAGGATTGTAGAAATTAGAAACATGACTACAAATGATGTTTCAACTATGTATATTTATAGTTGATATTAAGTTATGTAATACATAGAATCATGACATCAAATTTAAATTCATCATTGTTTGTAGATATTAGGTTTTCACGATCCTTTATAATTGTGTAACTGAAGTTTTTGGATAGAAAATAATTAATTTCATAATGTTTATAATCACACTCTATGATTTATTATTAGGATCATAGAAGCAAATACATATGAAGATAATATATTTTGATCTATTTATAGTGTTTAAAATATCAAAAGGTAGATTTATAGTAGATGCAAAGAGATTAAAAATAAAATCATCAAAGAGATAATAGATGCTACCCAAAAAAGATCATAGATTGTAATCTAGTAATCAAAAGTGTGATGTTATTGAAAAATATTTAAACACAATTTATTACTATCATTTAGCAAGTTAATATAGCTCATTTGGATATTTCTAAATTTTAATCAAGTCAAAGGTCAAACCTTGTCTTCTGCAAGAATTTGTAGGAAATTCAATGCTTATAGCCTGTGGAAAGGTCATTTCTAAATAACTATAGGAGTTCCTATAGTTAGAGAAAGTTGTGGAGAGATTGAATCATGATTATTTGGATGATAACTAGGAGAGGTATTTTCCTACAATGTGTCAACAAATTGTGATAGTGTTATTAGGATTCAATTGTAGTTTTAATAAGTCAAACTCATTGACCCATATTTCATGAGTAGAGGCCTATAAAGAACCCACTTCTCATGATAATGAAGGTCTACTTAGCACTCATCAGATCTATAGGTGATGTCTCGCCAGAGGTGAAGCACTAGGCTCCTCCCAGCAGAGGTCACTCCATCCTAGACTACTCAAGCTAAGCGCATTCTAACTGCGGAGTTTTCTCAAGGTTAATTCCACTTACAACCCCATTTGCAAAAAACTTCAACAAGTGTTCCTACCTTATGAACCATTCATTATAGAGCCTGCTACTGGCTACCTGATAAGCAGTGGTTGTTTTCCAAGGAAAGGCCAAATTATGATATTACTATTATGATTCAACCGTAGTTTTACAAGTCAAACTCATTGACCCATGTTTCATGCATAGTGGTTCACAAGAACTATCTCATGATAATGAATGGTCCACTTAGGAAACCATTGCATCTAGGTGATGCTTATAGAGGTGAAGCACCTGGCCTTCCTAGGAGGTCACCCATCCTAGTACTACTCTAGCTCAGCACGCTTAACCATGGAGTTTTCCCCTGCTAAGTTAAGCCTCCACTGCCTGCAACCCCATTTGCAAAAAATCAACAAGTGTTGTGCCCTTATGAACCATTTGAAGTTGAGAATAGATGAGTTGGAGTTACATGATGGAGTAGCATGTGTGGAGAATCAAATTTTTATCAACTTGGTCACAAATGGGATTTAGGGAATTGGATTTAGGATTGGAAATTAATTCAATGTATGGAGGGCTTATGCTAGAAGAATGTGAATGTATTTATTATTATATACTTTTTTTGTTATATTTTTATTAAAAGTTGTGTTTTCTTTTAGCTTATTTACAAAATCACTTCAAATGCTTTTCTAATTATTGCATCGAAAAAAGATTATATAGTAGCAATAAGACACAAAGTCTCATGTCATCATGATGTACATAAGAACTAAAACACTACCAATATATATTTAAAAACTCTAAAATTATATCATTAAAAATATAACCAACATAATTGAATATAAAAAATTAACATATAAATATAAAACAAACAATTATATATATTTTATTTTACTTTCTTAATAATAAAAATAAATATAAAATTATTAAATATTGTTTTTTCTAGCCCAAAATTATTATCTATTTTTAAATATTAAGAATTAAAAATTTAAAATATATAACAACAAGTTAAAATAAAACTATTAAAAAAACATATTTGCTTAAACAAAAAAATTACTGAAATAATGAGTGCCAATTTTTCCAAAATAAAATTAAAATTTTATATTTGAAATTATAATAACTTCCCCAAAAAAAAATAAATAAATAATGTAAAATAAAAATATTAATTCAAAAATCTTAAATAAATAAAATAGTTATTTATATTTACAAATTTTACTCATAAAAATCTCTACTATATTTATTTATATCTCTTTAAAAATTAAAGAATAAAATAAAATATATATTAAGTTTGTATAAAAATGGCATTCATTTTCATTCACTAAATTTCTTATATTAGAAGATATCTTATCTGACCAACTAGATACATTAACTTTGCTCTCCCTAACTCTTTTATTTTCATTTCCAACTATTTATAATAATAAAGTGGCCGCCTTACCAATTCTGTCAATAATTAATCATGGCTATGAGTGTGCCCAAAAGATTCCTTTCCTCAATAATCATGCTTTAATTGTCCATTACAAAATAATCATTTACTGAGTAGGAATTTTCCCTCGATTTAAAATATGATCAATGTCATTCATAGTTTCTGTCACAAATTTATTTTCAAACGATTTAAATTTTTTTTTTGTCACTAATCCAATTTACTTCTGCCAATTTTCCACACGTCAGAAATCTTTGAATGTTATTGCTCCACAACCTTTCCATATTTTTTGTAGAGACTTTCAAAAGTCATTCTTTTTAGACTTTGAACGTTGTTTAATTTCTCGCTTGTTATTTGAGTGGGAGATTTTCAAACGATTTAACATCTTACACGTAGTCCATCAAAAACGGTGCTCAAATATTACTCAACGACTTTTCCATATTTTCCGCACATTGACAGACTTTGAAAAGTATCGTTCTTTTATATTTCTAGACTTTGAAGACTTTGGTTGCACCTGAAAATTCGAGGAATGCTCTGTGGGTATTATAAATACTCATCAATTTGCAGCCAATTCCATACAGAGTAAGCCTCAATTCATAGTCAGTATTATTATTTTGGATATTGAGAGGGTTGAAGAAAAGATGGGCAAAGGGATATTTGTGGTGGTGGTGTTGTTGGCCATGGTGGGCACCTGCTGCTGCTCCTGGGGAGGATGCCCTCCTCACGAACGAAGTGCCCTCATCCACTTCAAACAACACCTGCACGATCCACATCAACTCTTGGCATCGTGGAAAGGCTTATACTGCTGCTCCTGGAAGGGAATCACCTGCCACAGGCTCACAGGCCACGTGATTGTTCTGGATCTTAGTGCCTTTTATCCCTTGTCATTAGTAAGGAGGAATTCAAGCAGCCAAATTTTCCCTGCTTTAGTCCAACTGCAGCATTTGGAGTATCTCGACCTTAGTTATATTGACTTGTCCCCTCTTCCCTTACCTTCATATCTTCAGAGCCTTAGTAGATTGACGCATTTGAGCTTGTTCTATTGTAGGCTTACTGGCCGAATTCCAAGTGAGCTTGGCAACATGTCTAGATTGGATTTCTGGACATTTCCTATAATTCTGATCTTACCGGCCGAATTCCAAGTGAGCTTGGCAACATGTCTAGATTGGATTTCTGGACATTTCCTATAATTCTGATCTTACCGGCCGAATTCCAAGTGAGCTTGGCAACCTATCTAGGTTGGAATTTCTAGGCATCTCCGGCAATTATAATCTGGAGACGAGGCAATTGGGCTCATGGATTCGAAATTTGAGAGGCTTGGAGAAACTCTATTTGTATGTGAATCTACAACGGGAGATGATGGTGTGGTAGAGAATGTTGCATCCCTCACCAACCTTACAACACTTGCCATGTCTGGGCTGTCAGGTACAATTCTCTCTTCTCTTTCAAACCTCACCTCCCTCTCCCATCTCTACCTTATAGATAGTGATGTCACCCACCAACCTTTTCCCATTTGGATTTCAAACCTTACATCTTTGGTTACCCTCTACCTCTACAACTACAGTCTCCATGATTCCATCCCTTCTGTTGTGTTAAGTCTTCCCCACTTGAGAAACCTTGACTTGTCCTACAACCCCAACCTCAAAGTAAACCTATCCTTCATTGTGCAACATGCTTCCCAACTTAGCACCCTTTGGATTATGCAATCAAATGTGGGAGGAGTGATTCCAAATTCTATTGGAAATATGTCCTCATTGACCGAATTGAATCTTCTGGATAACAAAATTGAAGGAATTCTTCCTCCTACTATTGGAAATATGTCCTCGTTGACCCACTTGGATCTTTCTTATAACTCACTAAGAGGCAACATTCCATGGAGCTCTTTAGGTGGACTATCAAAGCTGTTAGATCTTGGCCTTGATTCAAACCAATTAAATGGAAGCATGCCATCTACTTTTGGTAATCTCTCATCCTTGGTTTCACTTTCTCTTAGCAATAACTATTTGAGTGGTACATTCTTGCTTTCTCAACTAGAAATTTTCACAAAGATTAGAATCTTGGACCTTTCCAATAATTTCTTGACAATAGAAATCAACCCCAATTGGATCCCTAAATTTCAGCTTCAATATTTGTATTTGAGATCTTGTAATATGCATGGTGACTTCCCTGTTTTCATATCCACTCAATACATCATAAGAGGTATAGACCTATCCAACAATTCTATGAGTGGAAATATTCCAGAATGGTTGTGGGACTTTACATATTTGGAGAGCCTCAATCTCTCATATAATCAATTTGGAGGACCATTGTCCTCTAAGTTCAGTGCATTTGATGCTCAATATGTGGACCTACATAGAAATAAATTACAAGGGAATGTCTTTGTGCCACATCCTAATGTGCAGTTCTTTGACATGTCAGAGAATCAGTTTGAGGGCATCATTCACAAAAATATGAACAAATATGGTCCTAGTCAACTCATATATTTGTCACTTGCAAATAACAGTATTAGTGGTATCTTTCCACATTCTGTTTGTAGCAGTCCTCATTTGGAGGTTCTAGATGTGTCACATAACAAGTTTGCAGGTAATTTATTTGCAAGTTTTGGCAATTGCTCATCAGCATTGAAAGTGTTGAATCTAGAAGACAATGATTTGGAAGGTGAGATCAAGAGCATGGTTTGTCTTCAAACATTAAAATTGGGAAGTAATAGATTGCAAGGTCTAATTCCATCATCACTTCAAAAGTGTAGCTCTTTGGAGATTCTAGATTTGGGATATAATAACATGCAAGGAAAAATCCCAAATTGGATAGCTAAGTTGACTGATCTCCGAATTTTAGTATTGAGATCTAATAAATTCAAAGGTGAAATACCATTACAGTTGGCAAAGCTACAACATCTTCAAGTCTTGATTTTGTCAAATAACAATTTTTCTGGAGTTATTCCAAGTAGCTTGAGTAACTTGAATGCAATGAAAAATCAAACAGAAAGCCCAGATGTCCTTGAATATTCAAATTCCAGCTCAGTATCTTATTTAGATAAAATGGAAATAGTCAACAAAGGCCAATTTCTAGAGTATGCAAAATCTTTGGCAATGGTTCGATGTCTTGATCTTTCTGATAACAACTTCTCAGGTGATATTCCTAAAGGCATTGGATTACTCATTGGTTTAAAATTTCTCAATTTTTCAAGAAATCATCTAAGTGGCAAAATCCCTACTTCTTTTGGAAAGCTTGTGAAATTGGAATCACTTGATGTTTCAAGGAACAATCTTATAGGAGATATTCCTGTAGAACTACAATTTCTCACATTTTTGAGTTATTTCAACATGTCTTATAATAATATATCTGGTAGAATACCAATGGGAGGTCAATTTTTGACATTCAATGGTGGTTCATTTTCAAACAACAAACATCTTTGTGGACTTCAAATCAACACAAGTTGTTCCCCTTCTCTTTCTCCAAAGAGCACTCATGATGAAGATGTAAGTGAAGAAGGGTGGGATGAAGATGTGTGGTGGGAAATGGGAATTGGATTGAGCATTGGATTTGGGTTTTCAGTTGTTATTGGAGTATTATGTTTCAGCAAAAAATGTCGTTTTAAATGCTTCAAGATCATGGATGAAATTATTGTCATTCTTGATCAAAATGTTAGAGAAAAATTATTTTAATAACATTATTATCTTCCCCTTCCCCTTCCCCTTCCCTTCAAATTTTCCCTCCCCTTCCCTTCTCTAAGTGTGGATGCATATGAATTTTCTAATTATTTTTATTTTTTTCTTATTGATATAAATTATTGTTTTAAATATCATATTGTATAATACCTCCATGTATAACATAAAATTAAATAAATATTCAAAATTAATTCAATTGCAAATAATTTCATTCTGTCCCTTCTTTTGGTTGAAGACTAGTAGTGAACTTTACTACACATAAATATCTATTGTGTGACCACTTTTTAAAATAAAATTATTGTTTTTGTATAAGCATAGATGTTTCATTAATTATTAGTAGTAGTAACCAAAAAGTTTGATATACAATGCAAAGAAATGAAAATTAAAGCATTCAAGTAAATTAATGACAATAATTAAAATACCTATTTATCAATGAAGTCAAAATAAATAAGAGATAATATTTAATTTCTTGCTAGGCAAAAATTAATCTTTTTATAGATATCATCAAAATTTGTTAATTTCAAAATCTTCTTGTTTTATAAGTTGGTAGATGTATATTAGTTAAATTATAGTTCTTCATATTTAATTTCCATATATGAGATGTGTTATTATCAATGTTTATTTTTTTTAAATGTTCTTTAACATAAATCATTATGTGTTACATAAAAAGTTAGCTTCAACACTGTTTGCAAGAGACACTTATGTGTATTATATTTTTTTATAAATAGAAAATCTATCTAGTACCTAATGTCTATGAAATAATAACAAATCTAGGTTGGAGAATAAAAATAATCAATATTCATTATGCCCGGGGGAAAATTACAAATAGAAAAGTACAAATATATATGCCTCTTGGATGCATGAGTAAAGGATGACACATGACTTGAAAAGAATCTTAACTTTTTAGTTAAAAAATTGAATTGTTCAAAAAAAATGTATGTGTTTTGTTTAGGTTTTTAATTTATGTTTTTTGATGAAGTAAAGATAATACAAAATTTACTATTTTGTAGAGAGACAAAGCTAGGCATATCCTATATTCATTTCATTCTATTAGATGACATCTCTTTGAGGAATTATGTCAAATAGTTCAAATTCATTGTCTATGCTTTCATATTTTGCATACATGTCAACCCAGGTAGTTACAACTCTAACATAAAATAAAATTTCCCCTCCCTTTATGCTTTGGTATATTTATGTACCTTGTTCCAAATCCCCCATTTTGGCATAAGTAGGGATGATGATAACTAAGCTTATTTAATTTGGCTTCACATCTACCAATTTCATTTATTTGAAAGTTTATAAAGCCTTTTCGACAAATTCATTGTGTGAATATTATGAAATTATTGTAGTTGATGAGACTATATATATTTAAGCTATTCTTTCAAATAGTTTTGTGTGTCTTGTCTATGTTTCCACATTTTTTTATACATATCTACCAAGGAATTTCTAACTTTTATATCCAACAAAGATAACCTTTTTGTTATGCTTAAATGGATGTCCATACCCTATTCCAAAGCTTTTATTTTTGAATAAGTAGGGAGGATACTATAAAATGTAATGTAATTTGGTTGTACACTTGTCAATTATAATTTATTGGATTTTTCTAAAGCCTTATCAACAAATATATTATTGTTTCTATCCTACAATCATATTATTCCATCAAATGACATATCTTTAATGCATTATGTCATATAGTTCACATGTATTTTCTATGATTCCACATTTTTGCATGCATGTCTACCATGGTAGTTGTAATTATAATATTGGACAAAATACTCTCTTCCTTTATGCTTTGTCGTATATCCATACATTATTTGAATAAATCCTGTGTTGGCACAAATAGGCACTTGATGATAGAAAAATATAGAATTTGAATTTACACCTAACAATTTCATTTATTTGAAGGTTTTAAAATCCTTTTCAAGAATAATTTATGCATGTCCTACAACTATATAGTACTTCATGAGACCACATTTAACTAAGGAATTATATCATATATACACTTCTAAATTTTATATACATGTCTACTAGACTATTATCCCACAAAAATCCCCTTCCACTTTGATGGAATTCCATACCTTGTTGCAAAGCTCCTATTTCAAAATGGGTAGGGAGAATTTTGGTAAAGGTTATGGAATTTGGACTTGCACCTACCAATTGCATTTTCTTGAATTTTTCTAAATAATTATCAATAAATTCATTACTATGCTCCTATAATCACTGCATTCCATGAGATGAAATCTCTTTGGGCAATTGTGTCAAAAAAAGGATGCACCTTGTCTATGGTTCTATATTTTTATACATTTCTACTAGGGTAATTGTAACCATAACATCTAAAAAAAATCCACCTTCCATTATGATTTTATGGATTTTTATACCCTATTCTAAATCTCTTATATTGTACAAGTAGGGAGAATGCTAGCAAAGGTTTTGATTCTAGCTATACACTTGCCATTTACATTTCTTGAAAGTTTTCTAAATAATTTTTACAATTTATTTTTTGTACATATCTTGAAAATATTTTAGTCAATAAGACCACCTCTTTGAGATGTATTCTTCCAATAAATTCACATTCCTTGTTGATGCTTCCAAATTTTACATACACATCTACTAGGGAATTTGTAATTACAACATTTGACAAAATTTCTCTATCCTAAGTTATCTTTGTGTGGACTATAGTAGTTCACATGTAGTGTCCACTAATAAAACTAACTAAAAGGAGGTTTACTATGTAATTTTATTAAATTCCCATCCTTGATTATCAACACTAGTACAAAAACAATAATATATGACTAAATAAACTACTAAAAATTGCATATAAATGACTAATTTTGGTCACGTGACCATTAGTAGTTTATTGCCGATCATTTATAACGGGAGAAAATTTATAACTAAACTATTTTAGTCATTTATCTAGTCATTGATTTAGTCATTGATTTGGTCATTAATTTGGTCATTGATTTAGTCATTGATTTAGTCGTTAATTTAGTCATTGATTGTTGTTAACTGGTCATTTATTTAGTCATGGTAGTGATTTATTTAGTCATATATTTAGTCATTAATTTAGTCATTGATTATTGTTAACTGGTCATTTATTTAGTCATGGTAGTCATTTATTTAGTCATATATTTAGTCATTGTTTTAGTCATATATTTAGTCATTAATCTAGTCATATATTTAGTCATTAATTTAGTCATTACCTTAGTCATATATTTAATCATTTAGTCATATATTTAGTCTTTAATTTAGTCATTACTTTAGTCATATATTTAGTTATTAATTTAGTCATTTTTATTTGTACTGGTTTCCATTAATTGGTAGTAAATATAGTCATGAAATGAATAATTTATTAAATACCATAAATTTGATAATGCAAAACTAACATAATATTAAACTTGAACTAAAACATAAAAGAAAATAAAAATATTACATATACGAACAAGCTACAACATGTTAGAATTAAAAAGATTGATTCAACATCATGATAAATAAAGGTAATCTGCAATAAAAAATAATAATTTATTAAATACCATAAATTTATAATGTAAAACTAACATAATATTAATCTTGAACAAAACCTAAAAGAAAATAATTATATTACATATACGAACAAGCTACAACATGCTAGAATTAAAAGATTGATTCAACATCATGATAAATAAAAATAATCTACAATAAAAAATTGAATGCATATATATATATATATATATATATATATATATATATATATATATCTCAAGTTATAAGATGTCAAAGCTGTCTAAGAATATATATGTAAATATAATAAAAAATGCCAAAGTTGTCTAAGAGTTTCCAACTCTTTCAAATACACCATGATAATTAAGATCCCTAAACAACACATTCAAAATACTCCATAAATTAGTGCACCAAGATGTCTAACAACTAGTACATGATAAACATGTTCAACTATGTCATTTTTTGCAAATATTTTGTGGCCACCGTGTGAAGGTTCCCTCTTTCTCTTTTAGACGAATAGCTCCATCTATTTTGTCTTCATAAACAAGCGGTATGTTACTTGTGACCTTTATAATGTTTAGATTTATATCTCATGTTCCTTTCAAGTTGACTTCATGTACAATAGATAGGGATTGAATCCACCCAATACCCAAAGCATCACCATCTAATGGATCCAACACCCTAATTTTATCCCCTTCTTTGAGTTTATCAATACATTTCTACAAAAATAAATTTAAAAAATAACACATTATATTACATAGGTAATGATTACCCTTGGAAAGTAAGTTAAAAAAGTGTGTGAGAATTAAAGATTTAATGGACTCAATAGCCTCAACTTGCAAATGCCTTCAGAGCATTTGCAAGTTGAGACTCTATTGAGTCCATTAAATCTTTATCTTTCGAGGTTTGGTTCATTTTTTGGAATGTCGCAATATCAAGGAGGTTGGTTCATATTTTGAAAGAGTGCTCTAAATGCAACTGGAAAATAAAATAAAATTATGTTAAAAGAGTGCTCTAAATGATGTTATGCAGAAGTATTCTTGGTGAAATTACTTATAAATGATGTTAAAAGAGAGCTCTAAATGCAACTGGAAAATAAAATTACTTATCAATGATGTTGCTTCTATTATTGCAATACAAAGTAATCTGACTCATCCATTTACCTACATTAGAAGCTCTTTTACAGCAGATACATCACCATTCTTGATGGCCTCTCGTAAACCCTGGTAAACAAAGAAAACAAAAGTTTCTAGAAATCAATTATTTGATGATTATAGGTTGTATACTTGCCCTTTCTAAAGCACAATAAGATTACTTATCAGTGATCTTAAAAGAGTGCTCTAAATGCAACTAGAAAAAAAAATGATGTTAAAAGAGTGCTCTAAATGATGTGAAGCAAAAGTAATCTTGGTGAGATTACTTATAAATGATCTTACAAGTATTAAGAAATTCATACGCCTGCATCATTCGAGCTGTGATGTGAATCTTGTAGTGGACAACAAGCTTTGGATTTGCCAGATCAAGATTATTTGCATGCAAATTGCAAGGAAACAAACATAGGGTAACTCATAGGTCAGTTCACAGACTCCCCCATAGACATTTAGCCAATTTGTGACAACAAATTAGAATTATGTAAAAAGGAATAGTCAAAAAGTCATAAAGATAAGGCTAGAATATAATACAAACCTTTGACATTCACCAGATTCCTTTGCATGCCTCTCTATTACCTTAAACAAGAGATCAAGTGTATAAAGGATCATTCCAAAACTCCACAAAGAATTTTTCTCTTGTAACTCATGCCATGTTCCCAATGAGTTATTTCAGAAACATTTTAGGGCCACAAAAATGATGTTTTATTATGCATAGAGAATGAAATTAAAAAATATATATTTTCTTCCATTAATTTTTTAAGGCATACAATACATAAATCTACTGGTAGAAAATAACAATCCAGATTTAAAATGTGTGAAATATTAATGTTAGCTTAATAGGAATTTACAGCTAGATAGTGTTAGAAATTAGTTAAATAAGGATCCTTGCAAAATCAAGATCATTCGCCTATTGAGATCACATGCCAATACAGAGAAGGAATTATCAAAATATGGATAATGTGCAAGATACTAACCACAGTGTTTACATAAATGACACCAATCCCTATATCAACATCCATATAAGAGTCTCTGCTAACTAAAACTCTATTAGCTAGAAGTATATTAAAAAGGTAAAATATTTATTTCCCTTGGAAAGTAAGTTAAAAAAGCATGTACATATATTAAATATTAATATCTATAAAATATGTTGAGTTATCCTTCGCGAGGTGCCTATTTTATATATATTAATATTTAATATAATGTATGCTAGTATTATTATCTAGGTTCCATTTAGAATAATACATCATGAGTACAAGCACCCTACACAAAAAGGTTAAAAATATTGGTTAAACTTTCATAAATAGGAACCTGTGGGTTAGTTTCTACCAAATGAGTGAATATTTTTGCGCCAATGCTCTGAATTTTGAAAGGTAAAGCATGTGCATGCCCATTTCATTTCAAGTAATCAGTACTGTGATTTCTATGTCAATAAGTACCCAACCTGAATGTCCATTTATGCTGGAAGAAGAATATGACTAATATAAGCACCTAAGTAAGTATGTTTTGTAATAAATTAGAAATAACACTTCTGTTATGGTTTGTGTTTTATCACGATGACTTGACAAGGACAATAGTGAAAGAAAGTGTTTATCTGACTTGTATTTGTACAAGTAGCTTAAGTAGCTTGTTTTTTATTAGTTGGTCAGTCCACCGGATGGTTGTAGACAGTCATCAACTGACATCCCTTCTGATCAGGACTTATGGCCTTTATATGTATGTGTCTGAGGATGGTTTGGAGAGCTCTCATTTTGTTCCTCCCTGGTAATATTGTAAACTTCTACAAACTATATGAATAAAGGAAAGAATTTTTTCCACTTTTTCTGTATATATTTCCTATATAGTTTGGTTGTGCAAACTGCATACTCTATTTATATTTGCTATATTACAACTAATGTGATAATTTATGCATGCTAGTTACAAATTTGCAAATTACAGAATAATGCCATAAAGAAAAACTAATGTAATGCGAAGGCGTTGTTATGTGAAACACCAGAGTTCCGTGTCCCCTATCAAAACAAGGGAAGATGATTACCTCAAAAACAGCTTCAAACTGTTCACAAGGAACTGCATCACATTTAGGATAAGCTTTAGCAGCAGCAGCCTCACTAAATGCTCCAGGAACACCCTACAGTTCTCCATCAGATTAGTACCTCAGAAGCAAACAAAATTTTCCAAAAACTGCACTTCAGAAAACCACCGAACTTTGACATTTTCTAATAATCTTATACCTGGTATGCAACACGTAGCTGTAATCTCTCTCTCACCGGAACTGATAAATTTGATATTGACAAAGGTTTTAGGGGTATGTGCAAGATCAGCATGGAAAAAGCAGGCCCTTAAGTGGCAAAAAATTCAGAAAAATCAGAGTTAGGTAACTTGACTTAAAAAATTGAATAAGTTATTTATATTATTTCAAAAATATGTAAGAATAGAATCTGTAGCAAATTGAATGTAGTTTCTAAACTACTAGGTTTGTTTAAAAAAAAAAATCTATTTGGTGAAAATTTGAAATTTCAATACAGTGGTACTTAAATTTCAGTGAAAAAATAAGTAGGTGTCTCTTTGACCACCCTAACCACAATAAAATGATAATATTTTTTTATAAAATTTTAGATATAAGTAGAGGACTCATTTTTCAATGTGATGCATACTTTTTGTAATTTTTTTCCAAGTAAATAATTAATTATGAAATTTTTATTACAACTTTTAAAAATATAGAAAACTTGTATGTGTGACCCCCTTAACTTGGGTCAAAACTTCATGAAATTTGGTTTTTTTTCTTTTTAATCCTATATAGTATGTGGAAACATGGGAATGTGATGCATGTTTGAATTCAAAAATGGAGTACCATTTGAAGCTATATATGTTTTTCAATTAGCCTATCAATCGGGGACTTTAGTTGTAATTCAAATAGAAAATGAATAATAATTATTTGTAAAGGTTAAGTAAAACATAATTTATATATTGGTGGAAAGCTAAGAATCTCCTTTAAAACCCTTTGGTTTCATCATTTTTGGGTAAAAAAAATTGTCGATACATACCTACACATGCAATCATGTAAGCCACTTTTTGGCCCATCATAAGCATGTTCACAAAAGACACAAAATATAGATTAACTTCAATCACTTAGAATAAAACATCTAATATTAGAAAATAAGGGATTCTGAAAGCATAAGTTCACTAGAAACCTTTTAATCTAACAATCATGCACTACAGGTATGCTTTTAAACCTTATTGCAAGAGTAATTCCAATGTATATACACATTAGGGTATGCGCAAGATCATGATGGGCCAAAAAGTGGCAATATGTAACTGATATGATGACCCATGTGGTTGACGATTTTTTTTACCCAAAACTGATGAAACGAAAGGGTTTTGAAAGGAGATTCTCAGCTTTCCAGCAATATAAATTATGTTTTACTTTGAATTTAATAAATAATTATTATTCATTTTCTATTTGAATTACGACTAAAGTCCTAATTGATAGGTTTGATTGAAAATATCTATAACTTTCAAACAATATCACATTTTTGAATTTGAGTATACATCACATTCTATGTACATACTATGGACAAAAAATAGAATTTTATGAGACGACCAGTTAAATTTAATTGGGACATGATTTTATATTTTAAATTTTGTAATAAAAATTCATAATTAATTATTTACTTGGAAAAAATTACAAAATACACATCGGGGACAACAGGTCCTCTACTTATATCTAAAATCTTATAAAAAAATATCATTTATTGTGGTTAGGGTGGTTAGGCAGGACACTACTTCTTATTTTTTCACTTTGAAATTTAAGTACTATTGCATTTAAAATTTTCAAATTTTCACCAAAATAGTTTTTTTAAAAATAAACCTAGTGGTTTAGAAACTACATTCAATTTTCTATAGATTCTATTCTTGCATATTTTTGAAATAATATAGATAACTTATTCAAATTTTTACGTCAAGTTTCCTAACTCTAATTTTTCTAAATTTTTTGCCACTTAAGGGCCTGCTTTTTCCATGATGATCCTACACATACCCATTAATTTATTTAAATCAACAGTAATGGCTATGAAGAACCCATAACAGTCAGTGGGAACAGAAAATGATTAAAGTGAAAGTAAAGCAAAGAAGTGTCTCATAAGTCTCCAATATGCATATTAAAGTGAATATGGAGTAATGGGAATGGCTAGCCTGTGTCCAGTAGGAGAAGAAGACAAAAGGGAAACAATACCCAAAAGAAGGAGGGAATATGGTCGAATCCTTTGGATTTCATTTCTTTCAAAACTCTATTGATTTATTCATTAATCATGTAGTTTCCTAACATGCCAAGAAGAAGCTAGTAATGAGTTGCATCAACTATGTACCACCCTATCTAGGGAAGGCACACAGGATAACTAAGGCAGGTTGAGGAACTTGGTCATGAGTGAATTGCAGTATGATATGGAACTCTATATGATAAGTTACCTTTTTCCCTCCCTCTCATATATGTATACCCTAGGACAAGTGGTATTGCACTACATCACTAAAAGTATTAAAATATAATGCAATATAAAGGCCTTATTATGTGGAAGAACTTCCATAAACATACTTAATGTGCCAAACTCAATCTCAAATGGTTGCACTGAAGTTGAACAAATATTCTTATGAATTTCTTCACAGGCTTATTATTTATGTGTTCATATGAAACATAATACAAGATGGCCTCTCGTAAACTCTAGTAAACAAAGAAAACAAAAGTTTCTAGAAATCAATTATTTGATGTTTATAGGCTGTATACCTACCTTTTTGGAAGCACAATCATATCTCTAAAATAATAATGTTTAAATATAACTAGAAAGAACATTACAAAAATATCTTGAGAGTTGCATACAACATTGGATATTGTGATTAATTATTAACATAATTCACCTCTCCACTACTTTCATAATCTTTGGAATTTTTGTCCATGGTTCCATTGGTCATTTTCCCACTATTGAAAAATACATTGTAAAAAACAATACTTCCAATTAGTATCTATCCAATTACAAGAAGACTTTGAGTGGTGAATGCAAAATTAAGACCTCAAACAGATCAAGAAATTGGAATCCACCAAAGTGATCCACAATTTCTCTTGCTTATAGTAGAAATGGACAAACCACACATCTATACTGCTATGTTGCTTGATTTTCTCAAATGACAACTAATTAAATGTCTTGAATGTTACGTAGAACTAAAATAAATAAATTTTTGCAACACAACACAAGATATTTATCCTAAATAACCTTGGGATGGGGAAAAAACAAAACAATTGGTGGTGACAAGTGCTTGCCTACCTGATTATCATTTCTCAAAACAAATTAGTATAGAGATAGAGATACAATACGAATATTCCTTCTCATTGTCAATTCTTATACTTCACTGTTTAGGTGGAATTATTTTTCTTCTTCTAGTTACTAAACACTGAATATTGCATCCCCCTACACTAACTCATGCTCTACATTTCTTCATATAGGAATTGGATGACCCCAACCATGCATTGAAATGTCTTCTTACCTAGAAATGATGAGATGAAGTCAGACCGGTTAGTTCAACTTCTTATACTTTCAATTTAGAAAAAAAATGCCCTATTAGTTTAGTAATGGCCCCACCCTTTTAAGGAAAATGGTAGTTTCATAACTACCCTGCCCCTTAAGGGAACCAGGAGTTGCAAAACCATTCCCAATTGGAACTAGTGGTTCTATACTGTGAGTTCCTCTTAGCCACCTAAGGTGTTTCAAAGATTGAAACTAAAGTAAATTTGCAATTGAAGATAATAGTGAGAAATACCATATTAATTGCAATTATTTCCAATATTTTGTATCTTACAAAATCATGATCTCAATGCAAAAAGAAATCATTTTTAATCTCATAACTAATTAGACTAGGATAGGCCCTCCTAATAATTAGTGTAATTGACGTTGAAAATATCACATACCAGGAAATGAGATCCTTAAATGTTACCGACTTTTCCAAGATTGCAAACATAAGAGTTAGTATGAATACAATAAAGATGACCTGTCAAGTGATACCAATACAAAAGAAAAAAATGATGATGTAAGTAAACAATCTCCCACATATTACACTCTAGTCATGATCTAGTATGATTATTTTGTAATCCTTCTCTTCTGCCTCCAAGTTCGGTCTTTTTCATGAGCATAACTCTTCACTTCTCCTATCTGTAATAATATTATTTCTTTTGTAATCTATTATGTCAAGCAATAAAATTAATTGAAGAGGCCAAACATATTCACTAATAACTGAAGCAAGTCACCAACTATAGTAGTTCATATTGTCTTTAGTCATGCAGGATTTTTCCTAAAAAGAATAATCTAAACTTTATTTTGTATTACAAGATTTTATTGCATAATCTAAGAATGCTAAAAGTGGAGAAGATCAAAAAGGACATATTCAAGGTAAACAAAATTCCATAGTCAAGGTTGGCACATAGTTTCACTTTAGATTGGAACACATTGAATAAGTGTGATGTGTGGAACATCCATGGTTGATTTGCAATATGGATCAATTTTAAGGGACAATGTGGAATTTATAGTCTTATCACAAGCTTGGATAACTCATTTAGAGGAAAAATATGTGGAACCAGTGAGAAAATTGTTGAGAAGAGGGTAAACAGATACAATAAAAGTATATACAAATATTGCTCAAATATGATTAACTAATTAGTACACATGATCAAACCATCAAATCAAACATGAAGAAGCATAAATCAGCAAACTAAAATTAACAATAATACATAACACTAGATTTAAGTGGAGAAACTCTTTTAGAGAAAGAATACACAACCAAAAATATATCAAACTTGTATTAATCTTAAGAACAAGATTACACCAATACAATCTACTCAATCTTCTTCAGTCTAATAGCATTCAAGCTACATGATAGTACTTCACCCACATAACACTATGAAACCTCTATCTCATACACTCAATATATAAAGCAAAGGAAATAGGACACTACAAAGTAGTTTCTTGTAAACTACTAGCCTCCAAAACCATGGTCCACCAACAAAAACCTACACCCCATTATGCATTTATTCATGTATTCAAAATAGAAACCACAAAGAGAGGCATCTTTGATTGCATAACCCCTAGTAGGTACCAATCCCAAGACTAGCACTCCATGAAGGCCATGACACCTAATGAATGCCCCACTAATTATGACAAGATGCTCCACTCTTCCCAATGTAGCTACTGTTGTTGACCTTTTACCATGATCTTCTATAAGAACACCACCTAGAAAAAAAAAATAGAGTTTTTTGACAGTAAATTTATAACTTAAATTTACAAATAATTTAACATTTGTTGACATTAGTCTGATAGCAATTTTTCCATGCACTAATAGTTGTTGCTCATATTTCTTAGAAGATGAATACGCAAGTTTGAAACTTCATTACATGAATTAGATATTCGATATGGACCACAACACAAATACCTCACAACAGAGTTACATCCTTTGGAGTAGGTCTGATCTTGGATCTAAATGTGCTGCTATAGGTAACAAAGCTTGAATATTTCACTCAGCACTCTTCCTAAAATCTGACCAGTACTCACTATGGGTTTGAACTATGGTTGCACCTCGAAATAACACTTCCAACACCTTGTAAACTAACTGCTAATCATGTAATAGGTCTACAAATATGATTCTAGGCATGTAGTAGGTCTATGACAGCTATTTTAACAAGGATGGTGTTGTAGCCTGATTAAGTTGATACAAAATTGTAAGTTTCTTGTCATCCTATGAAAATAGAATCTAAGAATCCATACACTCCTTCCCCACATTTTATGTGGTATGCACTCTACATCCTATTTGTTCCATCAAACATTTGAAGTATTTTTTTAAGTTGTCAAAGGAGTGGTAGAGATAATCAAGTCTATTATCATAGGGATCTTCTAAACAATATATAGGTTCTTAAAAGGAAGACATTAAAAACTCTATATACTGGACTGTCATGAATATAAATAAGAATGACTGTATGTTTTCAATGGTTTAGTTTTGAGCTTATGTGCAATGGGATCTTATCATAGCACATGTATCCTAACATGAATGATCTAGATGCATACAAATTGAGAATGGGAATAATAGTGAACTTAACTACTGATGTAGCCCATGCCATAGAATATCTTCATGATGATTGTTCCTTAAAACTGTTGCACTGTAACACAAAAGTTATTATTTTTCTTTTGAATGAAGACATGATGGCCCATGTTACAGTTT
>VDFB02003552.1:0-24494 GCA_007258455.2 Sequoia sempervirens | reverse complement strand
GTGATACTTTTGTCACAACTTTGGATACACATGCATAAAATTGTCCATGGTTGATACAGTCTAGTGTTTTTTTCTACATGACCTCACATGGGAGTTAGTTTTTGAAATATGAAGAAGATGTTGATGGGAAGGTATAACTTGAAGATAACTCTCATCTAAAGAATTCTCATCATGGAAGAGTCCCATTTTGATCCTTGATAGGAAAGTGAAGAGAATCAATGGTGTATTACATATCCCTAGTCTGGAAATGAATTTAATTTATGTAAGTAAAATTAATGATTTGGGTGTGCAAGTTATTTTCTCAAGGGCACACAATACATTGTGAGGGGGATGAATCAAATTATATCAAATCTATTTAAATATCTTTAATTCAACATGAATTAATATTAGTCACTTCTCCAAACATGAATCAAAACAACTAGTATCAATCAAGAAATATAGATGCACACATCCACACAATGAACACTAGATATATATAAAAATTTGGAATGGGAAAAACCACGGTGAGAAGAACTGCTTGGATCTACTTTCCAAATATATTCCCATAGAAATAATAAAAAAAATACAATCATTAATTAGGAACCAACCTATTGGAGACACCAATCACATATTGTATTTGTAGGCACCAACCTATTGGAAACACCAATCCCCAATATAAATATTCGAGCATCATCTCAATATGTAAGACACCAGTCCTACCAGATTAAAAGATAAGGTTTTTGGATCTTCAATGTTGATCACATAACTTACACTTGATCTGAACTTGTTTCATACACTCTCCTACAAATCTCATGATATTCTAATGTTGGCACACAATGATTGAGATAGTACTCTCATTATATCACTCGAATTTACACTTTCTCATACAATTAACCTCAGTCACACACTCACATACTCTTATAGCTAAAACTATGATGATTAGTCATTATACACATCTTATTATATTAAAATAATTTCATGTTAGCAAGGAATCCCTTAACACCATCCACAATTAGCGAGTTTGGATAGAGTGGACCTAAATTCAAATTTATATAAAATATGTAGTGGATCGGTCCTAAATAAAATTTGTTGTTCCCAAAAGAAGAAGATGTCATGTGTTTCCTTCAAGGACCTTAAACTAGACCTATTTAACCTTCCCATGCTATCTCGAAAGGTCACATGCTATAACCCACTATTGGAAAAATCCTAAACATCAACCTAGTTGATTAACTAGCATAGTGACCCTTCTATCAATTCAAACTTTATGCTTGACGAACATGAATTCTAAAAATTTTTGGAATCAAATACACCAAGTGTATAAATACTCTCCTTTTAAAACATAGATCAAAACTTTCATCCAAGAAGGAGTATATATCAAAACATGTTGGCAAAAAAATCTCTCTTCTTGGGTAACCTACTTCAAACATTTTGGATCAAAATTTCAAATTACTTCTATCAAAATGAATAGACACAAACATGATACTTCAAAAAAACTATAATATTCTTCTTCATTATTCTCAAATACACCCTGATTTTAATAATATGATTACATTTAATTCTCATTGATATGTTGACTTCACTCCTTTAACATCAATGAGCATCTTTGACAACATATATTTAACAATCTCACACTTTTTCATTGATGGAAAATAGAAAAATGTTGTTGGAACTTGAATACAAATCTAATGTGTCCAAATTAGGAAGCCACCTCAAATAGATTTCCACTTTCTCTCCTTAGATGATTTAGCATTTTGACTTCCATTTCTCTCCCTTTGACATCAATGGTGAAGGTTAATTGCTTACTGCTCAAATTGAAAAATTGTTTCCCGAATATACTCCCCATAAGTCCATGCTTCCACTAGAATTTTTGAACACTCTTATTCTACTTGTTGTACCATCTATAATTTTTTCTTTTGGATAGACTCCCATTGATTCCATACCATGCTACTTCTAAAACACTTTGCAAGACCACACATTCTTCTTGCGGCAAGGAGTCAACACTCCCCTTCAACTTGCGATTCCTCTTCATTGAAGAGGAGGGAGCGATAACTTCTAACTTTTCCTAGAGAGACTCAAATGTCTCCTTAGGAAGAGGTTTTGTGAAAATGTATACTATTTTCTCCTTGGTTTTAGCATACTTTAATTTCACCTCCTTTTTTTCAACCTTCTCTCTTAGAAAATGATAATTTTAATGTTCTTTATCCTTGAATGCATTACCAGATCCTTGGAAATTTTTTATAGTGTTGAGCACCTAGAATACTGAGAGGGCGGGTGGATCAGTATTCCTTGAAATTTACTAATTTCATCAACTTAAACATCCATTCAAAGAATCACATTAAACTTGTAGTAATGGAAGGAAAAAATTAAAAATTGCATCACAAAACATAACACAAGAACACTAGATTTATGTCAAAAACCATTGAAAAGGAAAAAGAATAGTGAGGATTAGCTCACAATATATTATAACAAATTATAATGGATTTATAGAATGGTGGAATCACTATCCAAGGACTCACTATCTAGAAGGAATGGCTCACTACCAAGGGCTCACTACCCAGAATAGAAATATATAGAAGGGGTGGCTCACTACCAAGGATGGACTACTAATAATACATTTGCAATATGTTGAAGATATAGTTCCAATTAAGCCTAGAAAACTAACTTTACACACTTCATACTTCACCACTATCATCTTTCACACTTCACACCACATCCAATCTTGCACACACTCTTAATCACATCCAACACACTATATCATATCACCCACACAAGGAGTTAACCTTTTATATATACTGCAACCAACCAAAACATCAATTAGGTCAACCTAATTAGATGAAACATGCAACCTCATAACCTATCGGTACAAGACTCAAACACACACAATTTATGGAAAGAACCAAAACATGTAAAAAAACAAAATAGGTTGGAATGACCCATAATATCTCCCATGATTTTGTTCTATACACAATTCAACATTGCATAACCCCAAAACCTTTAGGTCAACACCACCAGTGAAGCAAAAATTGAATGAGCCAACTATTCATTCACAAATCGGCACATGGACTACCAAATCACTTTCCACTTGGATTTCACACACTTCTAACACCTTTCAACACTTCCTCAAAACTACATAGCATAATATTCATCCACAGTAGAATGTGGAGCATTCCAACATGAACTTTGGACCTATAACACTACCATTAATGAGCCTGATACACTATCAAAAATATCTTCAATGTGGAAGACATACACACTTGAAACCTTGGCTATAAACTCCTTCAATACTTACCATTATTACTTTAGAAATACATGATAGGATTTTGCATAGTGGAGCAATGTTGACCACAAAATTGTTCCTCTGGTCATTGAATATGCACACTAGGACTTAATCAATTCTCCAAAACACTTGGTATTCTTTAGACCAACACTTCTACATTTTTGTAATGGTTTTCCATCAATGAAAACACTATACACCATCATGCTCATGTTTCCAACAATCTCCCCCTTTGTTTTTGATGGCAATACACTCTTCTAAAACTACTCCCCCTTTGACATCAAGGGAAAAGGGTACCAAAAAGATACTTCTCTTCTATGCTCAACACACTTCTTCAAAAATATCCCCCTTAGTGAAATATTTACATCAAAGTGGCTCCCCCTAACAATTTTATCCATTAGAAATGACGAAACTTGTACCACAACACCATCAATTAATTCCACATATGTATATTGAAATCAAAAAATTGCATATACATAGAAAAATGCACAACTTAACTAGTAGATGTTAAAATACCCTTATAAGACACCTTCAATTTGACAAGATGTGCCTACCAGTATTTTTTTGCAACCTCCTAATCCTTCTTAGCAAAGGAAAGCATACAACACTAACTCTTAAATTGAATATGGAGGTCTTATCCTTCTTCTAGAGAACTAGGCAATGGATTCATTTGCACCACCTTCTCAGCATTAGCTAAAACTCCAGTTAAAGATGTAGCCTTACACTCACCAAATCTCAGAGTTGACTATACTACATTATGATTTTTTCTTTTTGTTCCTGTAGTAGAAAGAACTGACCATGCATATTTTCAATTATTTCTCTTGTTGCTCCATCTGCATCATTTATTGGATCATATGCACCTGAGGCCTAAGCAATTTGTGACTCAATAGAGTCCATTTGATCTTTGATGCTCCTTATAGAGATTAGCCATTTCAATTGAACTAAAACAAAACTTTTTCTTCTTCCAAACATTTCTAAACATCCCTTAGGTTTCCTTGCAACTTACCATGTGTAGTACCACATTTGTCAAAAACTTCTTCTAACCTCTTGTCATCATTTCCTTCTCAATATTTTCTTCCAAACTAGCAGAATAATCCTTAAAAGAATCAAGCAATAATTTCAATTTATGCACAACAGATAAGGAATTATCAACAATTATTCTAGGAATACCTTTTTGTAACACCTTCATTGCTTCATCTACTAACTCTATACTTTTATGGCGAGTTTACAAAATTTCCTTCCTAGTGGAGGTATGGAATATATCACCAAGCTGTAATTTGTACAAAGGGTAAATATTATCTAGTTCCACTTGGTCTTGTTGCATGCACTAGTACAAAAACATCAATATATGATTGAAAAAACTACTAAAAACTATTTATAAATGACTAAAGTTGGTCACATGACTAGATTGATGACTAAACCATTTTTAGTCATTTATTGGTTGTTTTGATTGATCAATTTGGTAGTATATTTAGTCTTTGATTTAGTTATTGATTGTCATAATATATCTATGTTGTAAGTATGAGCATATTTGGTGGTGTCATCATTAATGTTGTCAATGATTTCAATACAGTTTAGTATATTTAAAATTGTGCATGTATAGTTAAGATATTTTTGAGATGTGAGTGAATGGAGCTATCCTTATGATGTTACAGATGTGCTGAATTGATGAGATTCTAAGTGCTTTTGAGAAAATTAATAAAGAGAGAAGTCATAGTTATGAATGTGTTCAAAATGTGCTCTAGTATGTGCTCAACGTTTCTCCTGTGTTGATCCTATGCTTGTGCAAATCCGAAGGGTCATCTTTTGATTATCTAATGGTGATATCTACTGATTTGTGGCTTCTAGTTTGATGAAGTGTGAAATTTGTGTTCACTGGTGTGTGAACTATTCTGGCATAGTTAGCTTTATGTGAATGGGAGAAATGTTTATGCTCCGCAGTCCTCCACTGTTCTATTTCAGATCTTGCAGATTTGGAATGTGTCTTATAATGGTGTTCTCTTGGTTTTGGAAAAGATGTGTGTGGTTTGGTGATCCAGAAGTCAAGTTTCATAGTTGTTGTACATGTTTGCACAGTCTAGATGGACTGATGGAAGGTGTTTGGTGTTTGAAGATTGTTGCATTTTTTGTAGATGTATCTGAAGGAACTTGAGATGTGTTCTCATGCATAATGAAGCATTTTGCGTCATATGTGTGCTATCTTCTTGTTGGTAAGTGTGTACATCAATGTTCATTTGTGTTTTCATCATGTTTGGCCGACCTAGTGTTTACACTTCATTTGAAGAATTAAATTTAATTAAGGAAGTGTGTGGTTGATATGAGACATTACTTTTGGTCTTAGTTAAGTATTTTTATTGGTCCACTCTCACTCCTTTCCACTGTGGGAATGTTAAGTTTCTGACCTTATTTGAATTTATGCAATGAGACATATGTGGCCGACCTTGGAGAAATTTTCTAAGGTTGAAGATGGTATACATACAAGTCAAATTACAAATAATTGAATGATGATGAAAAGTAACAAAGTAATCCACAAATTAAAAGAGTAGAAGTGTGTGAGAGTGAGTTAAGGAAACAATACTTCATTGTGTTAGATTCTTGAAGGCAGGGAGCTAAAGGTTTCTGAAATATTTTAATCAAGGCCACAGATGTGTGTTAATTGTTGTGGTGGATCTTTTGTTTTATTTTGTATTTGTAGGAAATGTGCCTCCTTGTTGGATAGTGAGTCCTTTCTGTAGGCAATGGTCCTTTGTAATCAGTTTTGTTATCTCTTTATATTGTGAGTTAATCCTCACTGTGGTTTTTCCCTCTTTTGGTTTTCCATGTAAAATCTAGTGTTATCTGTGTTGATTCTACTTTTTACTATATGCATTTCATGTTCATACATAATAACAAAATAGTGTGGTTGTGAAATTTTTAAGTGTTGAAGTTTAAGTTTAAATTTGGTGACAACTGATTCACCCCCCCTCTCAATTTTCCTATGACTTTCAACAATTGATATCAGATCTTTGGTTCCTTGGTATAAAGCTTAACTGCTTAAGGAAAATCTAATGGTGCATAAGTTGGTGATACCTATGTTTGATGGATATGATTATAGTGACTCGAAAGTGCAAATGAGAGGATATATTGTTTCTCTTGGTTACATGACTTGGAAGGATATTGAGACGAAGTATGTTGCTCCTTTAGGTGGTCTTACTACAATAGATGGGGTTTTTTCTTCTGAGGAGAATGAGAAGGTGAGATATGTTATTTTCAATGCCCTATCTAAAACTAAGCAAACTAAGGTTCTTTCTTTGGACACTGCTTATGAAGTTTGGAAGAAGTTGGAAAATCTTTATGAAGGAAATGATAGAGTGAAATTAACAAAGAAACTAATACTAGAGCGAAGATATGAGAATTTGAAAATGGAAGAAGGTGAAGATTTTGTAAGATATTTCTAGAGGGTTGAACTAGTATCAAAATATGTTAGGAATCAAGGGGGTAAACTAATTGATGAAGATATAATTGAGAAGATCCTAATAACCCTACCAGAGTGTTATAGTGATAAGACCTTAGTTATTGAAGAGATGTATGATCCTAAGAAGTATACTAAAGAAGAGCTATTCAACACCTTGACAACATTTGAGATGAGAAAGTTTGGAAAGAAGGAGGAAAAGATAGAAACTACATTTAAAGAAATGAAGATTGAAGATGATCTAGATAGTGATGGTTCTGATGAGTTAGAAGTGAACTTTACTTGGAAGTTGAAGAAAGATATTGGTAAGTATAAAGGTATGTTTCCCTTTAAATGTTTCAGTTGTGGTAATATTGGTCATTATGCTTCAAGATGTCTAAATAGAGTTGTACATAAGAAGTAAAAGGATCATAAAGATAAGGATAGAAAGGATAAGAAATATAAGAAGTTGTATTATGTTAAAGGAGAAGCCAAAATATTTGATGATGAATCTTACTGTGAGGGTGATGATAGTGAATACTGATTTTTAGCTTTGGAGAATAAATTTGTGTCTACTAACCTTGGAAAATATGCAAGGAAGAATGTTGCAGAAACTAAGAAGAATGGCATGGAAGGTACTGTGGTCACCACCTTTCATGCTAAATAGGATGAAGATTATTAGGTGATTGATAGTGGATGTTCTAATCACATGATTGGTGATAAAATTAAGTTTAATAAAATTGAAAAGTATGATGGAGGCTTGGTCATGTTTGGTGATGATTTAGGAGAAAAAATTATTGGGAAAAGTACAATTAGTTCTGATGGAATACACAACACTAATGATGTATATTATGTAAAGGGTTTGAGGCATAACCTTTTGAGTGTTGGAAAAATGTGTAACAAAGGTTTTAAACTTGTGTTTTAGAATAATACCTGTGAGATTAGAGAAAGATCCAGATATATGGTTGTTTTCGGAAGGAGAACTCATGGACACATCTATTAGCTTAAAGGTGTGGATGGTCAGTGCCTTGTATCTCAAATCAATGAAAGTTGGTTATGACACTAGAGAATGGGACATGTAAACTTTGATAATCTGGTCAGAATTAGTTCAAGAGATGTTGTATGAGATCTACCTAGAATCACAAAGCTTTCTAATTGTATTTACAAAAAATTTCATTCAAGGAAACATACAAGATGCAATTTAAGGGAAAAGAGCAATCTACTACCGAAATGTTGGAGTTAATTCATACTGGCCTCTGTGGTTCGACTAGTGGTTCGACTAGAATAGGAAGCCTAAAAGGTGACAAGTATTTCATACTCCTTATTGATAATTATTCTTGAATGGCATGGGTTTTTTTGTTAGAGAGGACTCAGGCTCTAGATAGGTTTAAAGCGTTCAAACAAAGAGTGGAAAATGAAGTGAATTTGAGAATGAAATGTTTGAGATTTGATAGAGGTGGAGAATTCACTCCTTGTGAGTTTAATACATTTTGTGAAGAGCATGGCATAAAAATACAAATTTCTATTCTGATAACCCTCAATAGAATGGGGTAGTTGAGAGGAAAAATCAGATGGTACAGGAAGCCGCAAGAACCATGATGAAAGAATTAAATGTACCGGATGTGTACTGGAGAGAGAAAATACACACTATTATTTGTGTTCTTAATAGAGTTCAGATTAGAGGCAATTGAACAAAAACTCCTACTATGAAGTACTTCAAGGTCTTTGGAAGCATATGTTACATTAAAAGAGATGACGAAAATCTTGGGAAGTTTGATGCTAGATGTGATGAAGGAATTTTTCTTGGGTACTCTACTACCAGCAAAGCATATAGATTCTTTAATAAAAAATTGAGGAAGATTGTTGAAAGTGCTAATGTGAAAGTTGATGAAGAAATGCATAGACCTATTAAGATAATTGAAGTTGAGCCAGATGATCCATTCATAGGCGGAATACAATCTAAAGAAAATGGCGAGAAGAAGTTATAATGAAAAATTGAAGAAGAAGAAGAAAATGAACCGTAACTGTTTCTAAGACCCTAAGTATTTGTAGAAGAATCATCCTAAAGGAACAAAATAATTGAGACAAGAGTGCGAAGGTATGAAGATGCAAATAAAAGAAGAAAGTAGCGTGGAGGTAAAATCTGGTGTTTAGTCTCCCTCAAATTGAACCAAGTTCCGAGTGAAGCATGAAGATGAGAGTTGGATGAGAGCCATATGAAAGAAGAGCTGCAAACAAATAGAAAAGAATCATACATGGGAATTAGTTCCTGCATCTGTGAATAAGAATGTAATTGGTTCCAAATGGGTGTTCAATAATAAGCTGAATGAAAATGGTGATGTTATAAGAAATAAGTCAAGACTTGTATACAAGGGATACTCACAAGTTGAAGGCATAGACTTTGAAGAAATATTTTCCCCTGTGGCTAGAATGGAATCTATTAGGATGTTCTTGGTATTCTCTACCTACAAGGATTTCAAAGTATATCAAATGGATTTTAAGTCAACATTTCTGAATGATAAATTGGAGGAAGAAGTATTCATGGAACAACCTGAAGGATTTCAGTTATCTGGAAAACCGGATATGGCTTGTAAGTTGAAGAAGGAATTGTATGGACTGAAGCAAGCTCCTAGAGCTTAGTATGCAAGAGTGGATAGATACTTGACAAAGCAAGGATTCTAAAAAGGCTCTACTAACAACAATCTTTACTTCAAAGTGCAAGGTAAACAATAAAGTGCTATTAGTAGTAGTATATGTTGATGATATCATCTTTGGAAAATGAAGAACGTGTAAGATTTAATAAAAAGAAGGCAAAAAGAATTTTAAATGTCCATGATCAGAAGTTAAATTCTTTCTCGGTCTCAAGTAAGGCAACTGAACTAATAAGGGGATATTCATTTCAAAATTCAAGTACATGAAATACACTATATTGAACAGTTTTGACCTATTTGATCTTAAACCTGTCTATACCGCGATAATTGTAGGATGTAAGTTGAGTAAAGATGATGAATTTGCTAAAGTTGATCAGAAAAAATATAGATCTATGATTGGTGGGCCATTGTATCTTACCGCTACCAGACTGGATATTATGCATGCAATATGTTTAGTTGTCAGATTTCAAGTGGATCCTAAAGAGGCACATGTTACAATAGTAAATAGGATATTTAGATATCTTAAAGGTACACTGAATTATGGTTTATGGTATCCTACAGGTGCTAATTTCACCTTGAGTGCTTATACCGATGCAGATTGGGTTGGTTGTCTGGATGATCGAAAGAGTACCAATGGGGGTGCTTTCATTCTTGGTGGAAGATTGGTTTCTTGGTTGAATAAGAAATAATACTTGGTTTCTTTATCTACTGCAGAAGCAAAATATATTGTTGCAACATCTTGCTGCACACATGTTTTGTGGAAGAAGTAAACTCTGAAAGACATTGGAGTAATATTTGATGAGCCTATTCCTATTTTTTGTGACAACACAAGTGCTATAAAATACAAGCACCTAAGTACATCTCAAGAAACCATTACTCGTAGACCAGAATAGTAATTAATTGTATTTAAGTAAACTTGTTCGAACATAAATAACTCCTTTCAGTATTCGATGTTTAGTTTTACGTGGCAAAAATCTTCTTGTAGCTCTACGTGGCACATATTTTCTTCTAGTTTTTGACACAAATTTTTTTGTATTTTTTGACACAAAACAAATCTTCTTATAATTTTTGATAAATTTTTATATTTCAATTAGTAAAAAAAAAAAAATAGAATATATATATAATGATTCTAATATAATATATAGAATCATTTATAATATAAGAAATATATATGTTTCTTATATTATAATAATTCTAAATTGGCTGCCAAAATTTCTTTTAGAATTCATATCTTGATATAGAATAGTAATACAAATTATCCCTGCTTTTGTTTATGCCTCGGATTGTAACAAATTACAAGAAGGCGTTTCCGTCTACGAATTAGGCGGCACTTTTCACAAATTTTGCGAACAGAAGCACGGATTTTCATATTTGTGGTCCTTTATTTAATGCTATAATCTTGTTCTTTTTTATAGATTTAATGGGCCTCAATATTGATCGGTAGCAGATATAAAGTCATCGTCATCATTTCGTTTGACGGGATGTCTATATATTATACGTCCTTTGCTTAAATCGTAAAACGATGATCTCAACTCTCGCTCCCCACTTCATTATGCATGCAATGATCTTTTCACTTACTCGTTTGCTCGTTGGGATCACGAGCATACGAGTGCGAGACTTATTGAGTTCGCAGAATATAGAGAAACATTTCAGACAATTTTTTTGATTAGTTCATCAATAAATTGAATGAAGATTTATTTCAAATATTTCCAATTTCTCTTTATTCAGAGAAAATTGGAATGTTCACATATTTCATTTACGATCGTAAGGAAATCCATTTATTATGCTATTGTACATTGGAAAATCATTTTGTTCATGGAATCATTTCCGTAGGGGGAATGAAAAAAACTATCAAATTTATAATTGACTATGCCTAGATCTCAGAGAAATGACAATTTTATCGACAAGACTTTCACAATTGTAGCGGATATATTATTGCAAATAATCCCAATGGCTTCAGGGGAAAAAAAGGCATTTACCTATTACAGAGATGGTGTGATTTGATATTTTTTTCTTTCTGCTTTTTCTCGTTATCGTGGAATGGCGGGATATTTATTAAGTTAAGTTAAAGAAAACTTACGCTTAGTGAAGGTGAGTTTTAGAAATAGAACAATTCTTTCTGTCGTGTATCCCCGATTTATGCAGCCTTAGATGCTTTGATCTTCTGAGATTCTAGTATCAAGCGAAAGGTTATACCTATTACATAGATGTTAATGGCCAAACCTATATGATAGGTACGCATAGGGGAAAAGCACTACGCGTTAAAATCGACAACACAAATGCTTCGTTATAATACACATGACCTTTTTATGAAGGTCTAGTTAGAATGGTTGAGGCAACAAACATCCATCTCGTTTGTACTTCGGATACCGCTAGAACCATAGGAGACTGTTGAAGTGAATAATCCCTGTAAAATACAGTGCGTTAAGAACAAAGAAATTGTTAGAGGTTATGTTTGTAGTGCTAAGTTAAAATACTTGGTATTTAGAAAAAAATCTTTGCAAGAAGGATGGCTAGAGATTCATCGGAAGTACACTAGTTCCTGTTAATTCATTAATATAGGAAAATCCTTTTTTTTGTCAATTAAAGGGATTATTCCCCTTATTCTGTAAAAAAAGGAGGAGCCGTATGAGGTGAAATTCTCATGTACGGTTTTGAAGTGGAGATCATTTCAATTGAATGAACGACCGTAACGAATGTCAGCTCAATCCGAAGGGGAATACGCGGAAGCTTTACAAAATTATTATGAAGCCATGCGACCGGAAATTGACCCCTATGACCGAAGTTATATACTGTATAATATAGGTCTTATCCACACGTGTAATGGGGAACATACTAAGGCTTTGGAATATTATTTCCAGGCATTAGAACCTAAAACCCCGCTCCTTACTAATGTTTCCAATAATACCTACTGATCCGGTCATTACGCGCTATTCCGTATCTATATAGAAATGAATTCCAACCTAATTTGAATTTAAGAAAGGTGTTTCTATGTTGTTTCCAACCTAATTTGAATTTATGAAATGAGGTGTATGTAGTTGACCTTGGAGAAATTTATAAGGTTGAAGATGGTATAAATTCAAGTCAAATTGCAAATAATTGAATGATGGTGAAAAGTAACGAAGTAAGCCAAAAATTTAAAGAGTAGAAGTGTGTGAGAGTGAGTTGAGGTAGTAGTATTTCATTGTGTTAGATTCTTGAAGGTAATGAGCTAAAGTTTTTTACAATATTCTGATCAAGGCTACGGATGTGTGTTAATTGTTGTGGTAGATCTTTTTTTATTATTTAGTATCAGTAGGTAGTGAGCCTCATTTTTGGATAGTGAGTCATTTTTGTAGGAAATGAGCCTTTGTATTTGGATAGTGAGTCCTCTTCTAGAAAGTGAGCCCTTGGTAGTGAGCCTTTGTAATCAGTTCTGCTATCTCTTTATATTGTGAGTTAATCCTCACTATGGTTTTTCCCTCATTTGGTTTATCACGTAAAATATGGTGTTATTTATGTTGATTTTTCTTTTTTTATCTGCATTTCATGTTCATACATAATAACAAAATAGTTTGGTTGTGAGATTGATAAGTGTTGAAGTTTAAATTTAAATTTGGTGACAACTGATTCACCCCCCGTCCCGCCTGCAACAAAATTTCCGTCAATGTGCAGTCAGCTTTTATCTAAATTTGTATATTTCAACCAGTCACCCATTTGAAGCTATCACCTGCACCAGTCACTCATTTAGCAATTTTGGCTCACCATAGAGAAATGGATGAAGAAAGACCATTATTTGTTTGTCAATAATTACATTGATATTAATGGATTTTAAGGTTGAACACCACATCCACAATAACTGGAAAAGGATTGCACATGGAGGCGATGAGAATCAGATTTGCAATGATATAAATGCATGCTAGAAGCCCTTCAATGTGAGCACATGCCCATTTCATCTCTTAAAACTTCTACAACATGGTAAATCTTCCTAGAGCAAGTTGTAACATGTAGAATCCAAGAAGGAGAGTGTTGATCATGTCTCATATATGAAGCTCCCTCCTTCAATGCAGTCAACAATAACCCAGCTAGAATATTTCCTCCTTTATGTGCAATGTGTCATCTGATATGAGCAATAGGGCGCTACCTTTTCCGCCATGAATGAAGTTGTGCCTCAATACAACCAACAAAATTACTATTAGTCTCAATTCAAAAAGAATAAAAGTGCATTGTATATTGCAAGTTTACAAAATTCCAAACACAATAGAAAAACAAATCAATTAAAAAATTGTAGCGTTGTCAACAAATGCCTTAAATAGAGTGTTCAACCTAGGCCTGAAATATGCATATTGAACCCTTGATTTCAGAACCTTGTTCAAAGTTTAAGAAAGGTGATATACTCAGATTATAGAATGAAGTTGAAATTATAGAATGAAGGCTATCAACACTAACCAGACTGGAACAACATTATCAACAGAAATTTTCTAGAAACCAAGCCCAAGAATGCCATCAAACTTAATTAGACAACAAAAATGTCAACTTGAGTTCATGTGTTGTCTAAGTAAAGACTTGCACCATGGAAGAATTCATTATACATGAATACCAAATTAAGTTGATGAGGAAAGATCTTTGATATCCAATTGGGAAGCCTTAACATCCAAATATTACTAACCTAATGTTTCACAAGTTTCCCAGTTGCAACATCATTTTTACTTAAGAAACCAAATATTGATCCACTGCCATATTGAATCTCACAGGATTCTCCTTCACAAACAAAAAATGATATTATTTTTTTAGAAACTTCCTTAATATCCCCATGTAAGAAAACTAAACTGAGGTTGAGGGTTTGAAGTAGAGTAGCATATTTTTGGTGCATGCTTGACTTTGATGACTTGTATTTTGAATGAAAATAGCAAGCTAGCTACACTGCAAAATCATTGTTACAAAAATAACCACAAAATCCTCTTTAATTAAAATAATCCTTCTAGATATTTTAGTTAATTTCTAAGATAGCTAATTTCACTATCCAAACAACCATCAATCTATTTACTACATATAATTTCCCAAAATTCAGAATTTGAATGTAATGAAACTAACCATAATTACCAAAGATTTGACACCAAAATGCAGTACAAAATGAATTGTTTAAAAAAATTCCTCAAAGAGATGTCATCTCATGGAAAGAAATTATATGACTGTAGAATGTGCACAAAATGGATTTTGAAAGGAAGCTCTCAAAATATTTGAATTAATGAAGCACTTTGGAACAACAACATTGTAAGCTTTGCTTGTGTTCTAAATACATGTAGTCATGTAGGTTTAGTGGATAAGGGTTGTACATACTTCACATGTTAGTAAACCTTATTGCATTACATATTTAGTTGATCATTAGGTGTGCATGGTTGACCTTCGTGCCCATGATAGCTATCTTGAGGACACCCAAAACATTATTACTGAGATTCCAATTAAACCTTTGGTTCCTATGGATCATATATGAATATAGGCTAAGTATTCCAGCAACACTACTTTTTTAGTTAGATTCTAAAATTTTTGCAACTTATGTTCTCTAAAAAATATGTGCAGAAGCAGGCAAATGTGGTGAGGTTTAAATAGTGAGATTGATGAAAGATAGAAGAATTAAAAAGATACCTACATGTAGTTGAATTGAAGGGAATAAAATGGTACATGCTTTTTATGTAGGAGATAGATCACATCCACAAACATGGGAGATCTATGCAAAATTGGAGAAATTGGCTTGGAAAATGAAGGAAGTATGATATTTCCAGATTCAAGACTTTTACTCAATGTTGTGGAATAGAAGAAAAAATAATCATTTATCTACCACCATAGTGAAAAGTTAGCAATTGCATTTGGTTTATTAAACATGGCCCTTGGTACAACTATTAGAGTTGTTAAGAACCTTCAAGTATGTTCTGATTTTCACACTGCATCTATATTCATCTCCAAGATTGTTGCAAGAGAAATTGTTCAAAGAGATGTGAACCATTTCCATCATTTTAAACAGGGACAATGTTCTTTTGGAGAATATTGGTGATGCTAAATGAAACAATATAAAAAATAGGCTTACACTATAATAATATGCACTACATCAGATATCCAGTAATAAAAAAGGGACATCCAATCAAAGCATAACAACAAGGATATTTATTGTCATATGTTGTAGTTACAAGTTCCCTGCTAAACATACATGAAAATGTGGAAGTAATATACACAAGGCAAGTGAACTCTTTCAAAAAAATGCCTCAAAGAAATGTGATATTTCATTTTATAATTTAACCATGATACCACACCATTTTGACATGACCTTGTGGTGATGCGGGATGTTACCGCTACAATGCACCATTATTGCTCATCCTTCGTGGTAATGCAGGATGTTACCACTACACTGCACTGTTATTGCTTGACCTTCACAGTAATACAAGATGTTACCACTACACTGCATCGTGTCTTCCTGGCTCTTGCAGGGATGCAGGAGAAGTATTTTATCTATTTCCATATCACACATTTATTGCTCGACCTTTACAGTGATGTAGGATGTTACCACTACACCACATCGTGTCTTCTTGGCTCTTGTGGTATGGTGGTATTTTGAAACTTTTCACAAAAATCTTATGAAACTTGTCAATATTTATGGGAACCTTTTAAATTACATTAAGATCTATAAGGAAACTATCCTATAGGGATGATAGTCGCAAGAAACATGGCAATGGTTACACCAATAAATAGTTAACTAGAAACCATGGATTTTCAATGCATAATGGAAAATATACAGAGAGTTAAGTTAGTGAGCAAACATCCTTGGAGAATTTTCATCAAAATTATGACAATCTAAGAGTTTTTAGTAGAAAATCATATACCCTCAAATACCTAATAGTCATAATAGACCTAGTGATCACTTTTAGAGTCATAAGAATAAATTCATAAGAGAATAGATGCAAGAGCATGAAAAGACATTGATATGGAAGGGTAGTTGGTAGAGTTGAAGAATCATACCTATAGTGAGAAGGTAGGGATAACAAAGTAATTTGCAGTCAAGAGCATCATGGCAATTTATCAGCCGACTATATTTGGGCAAGGAGAGAACTTAGTGACAACATTACCATCAAAACAATAAGTATACTCAAAACTGTACTAAACCCTAGGGCCTTTTTCATCACCTTGTAGATATCTCAAACATGCATGAAAATATTTCAAAAAGACTAAAACCATCTCTATTTTTTATGATCACAAAAAGTAACAAAACATAACAAAAATTTTATATTTACAAGTGATGAAAAGAAGTACATGGAAAGTATATTATGCTGAATTTTAAAAAAAGAAAACTTAACCATTAACTATCCAATACACTCTAACAAAATACAAATATACAATGAAATACTATGATTAACAAAATGATAATTTTAATGGTTATCTTAAGGTAGACAAAAAAAAATTGTGCAATTGAAAAATAACACCCTTAGATTATTTTGAACAAATAACATTTTCATTTACATCATTTTCAAGCAATAGTTTTTTAGATCCATCTATCTGTACAAAATTCAAATCAAATCTGCAATGATCTCAAAGATTTGAAGGTTTTAAAATATGATATTTTTATATCTATTCTTAGGTGTATCCTACAAAATTCATCATAGAAGGATGGGTCATAATCTCATTTAGACTTGGATGTGGAACTGCCTTTATTGTTTCCATAGAATCTAAAATAGGCCTAATAGATGCTGGAGAAATAACCCTGTAAACATGCAAAAGGAAAACTTAAATAAGTAGTAATTTACTAATTTTCATTCCACTTCTCTATAATCATTTTAAGTACCTGATCCTATTGTGCTTTAAAGATTTATAATATGAAGTTTAGCTATTCAAATAGCTTAAATAATTTTAAGTTATAAAACTGATAAATAGGCTTTAGCAATTCAAAAAAAATCCACTTCTAAAATTTTAAATATCTTTACTGTATCTAGTTACGGTTGTTAGAGAGTTACAAACTATGAATTGTCCTCTATCCTATACGATTGAGAAGGAAGAACACTGTCAAACAGTGATTGAATTATAACAAAGAATCCAAAAATAATGAAAGTTATTGTCAAATGGTGACAAAGATCTAGCCTCTAAGTCATTTGCACATGGTGATTGAGAATATAGTGAGTAAGAAGTAAAAGAGCACAAGATCATAGAACTAAAAAATGGTCATGAGTTATGCAATGAACTTCACTATTCTTTTTATCACAAAAGAGATCAAGATAATAACCAACATACTAACATGTGCACATAGAATGTTCATTGAGTGAAAAATTCATTACACAACAATTACCACAATAGAGTTTGAGGTGAATTGCACCTGCTATTTTATGTTGATATGGATATGTTCTTGTATAGTCATAAAATTGCACCCCTTACAATTTCACATACATTTTTGTATCCACTTTAGTGTCCACTCCCTTAGAAATTTTGTAGGCTCATTTTAACCCCTACATCAACCTTTTCCCCTCTCAGGATGCTCCAACACCCCTTTTTAGTAGCTACCCTTATGTTCCAGCTTTGCGTTAAACCTTGAGGTTTCCCTAATCATGTTGTTTTGTTGCTTGATGCATTCAGACACTAGCACACCGCATAGATGTCTATGTGTTGCGCTAGTGTTTGAATGCATCACACTACAAAAACATACCAGGTGTGTCCGCATTATCATGCATGTCGCTGTAGATGCTCCGCGCCGCACTAGTATCCTACAACATTTCAACGTTTCTAAATGACCAATTGTTGCTTTGGCCTGTTCTTCCTGAATTGCCTCCACCAACCTCCCACATTTTTCCCCTTCCTCAAATGCTATTTTTTTCAATTTCCATTTGTAATCCTTCTATTTCTTTGAAGTTTCACTTCTCCTCTTCTTCTCCATCTGTTCTTTGCATTCCTCTCCTCTTTGTTATGCTTCTTTCTCCATTGAACTCCATACTACATGAGGCTTTTGGGCACTTTCTACAGCTCTCTCAGCTTCACTCTTACAAATTCATCTCCCTCATCTCACATGCTTGTGAGCATCTGGGATTCCAGTCCCCACTCCACTGTGATCTCCATACTTTGGTAGACTGGCATGTTCTCCTCCCAGATTGCTTTACACCTATGATGAAGTTCTCCCTCCTGGGAGGCAGTTCTGTTTTATCACTCATACTTGGTGGTGTGGGTTCTACTCCTGAGTGGGTTTTGCTTTCATACACTCTTTATCCATTTCGGTTCATCTCTCTCTTTCTATCTGGCTGTCCGTAGAGGTGGGAACACCAAAATGTGGGTTTGACTGAGGAAAACCCCTATACAACCCAAACACTTTCTCCAAATATTATGCATGTAGGTTTTGGAAACATTCACATGCTGGAGGTTTCATCACTTGCGTGGTTCTAAGAATTTTCCTTTCTTCTATTTATCTCTATCTTTTCTACTTTACTTTATTTCAATTCAATTACATCCTACTACTTTTTATGCATTCTAATTTTTTTCTGAAATTAGAGTAGAAGTAGTCATTTAGCCATTCTCTATGATATTCTCGCAATCTAGTATGTATGAGATACTAGTGTGCTTCTGAGACACTAGAGTGTCATGCTGTCATCTGTATTTTGCATTGTCGTCCTTTGGTTGAGAGCTAGTTAGTCTGTCTAGAGAATCTTTGTGATTTTCTCTTTTCAATTCTAAAACTTTCACGTTGTTCCTTGAGGTAGTTTAGGGTAGTTCGCCTTGTGAGGCTCTCTGAATGAAGAGAACTTGTGAGTAGTGAATCCCCCTTCTCTACATTTTGGTGAACCCAATGTGAAGATGGTATTTTTTTAGAAAACTAGTAATTTATTTACCCCTACTTGGTGGGGTCATAACTTTTAACTCGGTGCTTGGAATTCAAAACCATTTGCACCATTGGAAAGGTCTCCTAGAGAAATAGTTCAATCCATAAAATACAATTGCCTTTGATAGTCAAATTTTAAGAATCATGTACAAATTATGTATAACCAAAATTCCAATTCAAGACTTCTAAAAGTCAGAAAAATTACAGAAGACATAGAAATACAAAAAAAAAAATGAATTTACATCCTTTTATCAATTCAAGATTCAATTTTATCTAAAATGTTAACGATGTTCCATTTCATGCATGCAATGGTGAAACTGGTTAGGTATGTCACTCTGCACTCCTTTTGATCCTTTCTCGATGAAAGTCCTCTTTGCTTCATAGCTTTTAGGTTAAAGAAGATGAAACTATTGATACCTTTCTTTACTGTTTTCTCTCATATCTTTCTTCTCATTCCAATGCACCTCTTTCTAGAGAGATGATGCATTTGTGAATGATGTGAATCTACTATTCCCTTCCAATGCAACTCTTCTAGGGATGCCGTTAAATGGTAATGATGAATTGCCACTTTGTTCAACACACCTCTTTCTAGAGATGATGTGCATTAGTGAATATTTTGTGAACTCTTCCACATCCCATCCCTCCGGACTAATGTTAAAGTTTTCCTCAAATAATTTCATTCCAACATTTCTGATCCTTAGTTTCGGGACTGACGCTGGCAATTCTGTGGCACCACCTAATGGCCAGATGATTTTTGTAAATGGTATGTCTTCTCAAAGACCTGGCTATTTATCTAACTGTCCAAATCCTTCAAAGCGTTTTTCTCATTAATGGTTTCTATCTAAGAGTGATTCTCCTAAACATTCCTAGATCCCCCAGTATAAATTGGAAAACGCTACTCTATGAGAATAAAACTAATAAAACAAAGCCTTCTGTCCTAAACCTACAATCAAAGCAAGGCACCTAGTGATTATGATCCTCGTCGAACAACCTATTAAGGTTTACCAAGATCTCACCGGTGGGACTCTTGTTTCTCAGTCTACTATGATTTATCAAGGTATGCTTCAAGAAGCCTTGCAAAATATTCTCTTGCCTTCTTCTACTAGGCCAGTAGATGTTGATGTGTTGATAGCTCATATTCATGTGGATTCATAGAATATTATGTTCTATCCGCAGGAACTCCAACCTTCAGAAGTATAGAAGCAAGAAGATCCTTTAATGATTATAATTAACATTAATAATATTGTTATTAGAAATACTCTCGTTGATGCTAGTCTGGTGCTTAATGTATGTAGCATTGATATATTGCCTAAGATTAATGTTAATTCATCTTATCTTAATACTTCTTTTGTTGTCATTCATGGTTTTGATAATGTTGGTCAACAAACCCTAGGAATGATAGTCTTTCCTTTGAGGTTGGGACCCATTTTTGTACCTACCCTTGTATATGTTATGCCAAAAAAATTACTTTATAACCTTCTTCTTGGTAGGTCATGTATTCATGCTATGTGTGCAGTCTCGTCTACCTTGCATAAATCTATTAAGTCATTTGTAATAATCGAGTAGTCATAGTCAAGGCTAACCTTGATGCTATGCACTTATGTGAGATGGAAACTGTTGGTCAAGCTTCAGTTGTTCCTACTCTTATTCCTTTAGTGTCTTCTAATGTGTCAATGTTTACTCCAGTAGTACCTTCTACAAAGGATACTCTTGAGATAAATGTCCCTAAAGAAGATCCTTTTGAAGCAAGAAATCCTAGAAGTCTGCTCCTTCTCAAAGTAATGCATGTCTTGGTAATGATTGGGGTTCTTTATACTTCACAGATTCCTTCATTAGGGAATATAAAGTCAACCCGATCCACTTAGACCTTCTGATAACTTCATCTGCACCCACTATCAAAGATGATTTTTCTTTTGTATTGTGGAATGGTGTGAACAAAAATTGTAATGTTCTTACTATTGATCCTCCTTTTGAGGAAGATGATCACACTTATGTTAAGGAGGTTAATTTTGGTAGTCCTATCAAAGGGGATGATGGAAATCTTGTAGAGGATTATGATCCCCTTTTCCGGAATAATATTGATCTCCATGTAGATCCTCTTTTCTTTTCTATCTTTGTATCTTCTTCTTGTGAGAAGTCAAACTTTTCTCCACAAGAGAAAGGGTTGCTTCCTAATCCTTATTTTTTATCTGAGCAAGAGCATATCTTGTTGTGGCTTCTAAAATCCCACTTGATCACTCTTCCTTCTCCTACACATAAGAAATCTCATGAGCATGATAAAGAAAAAATTTATTTATGTGCATACCATGAGTGCCCAACCATTCCACTAGTTAATGTAAGCCTTTAAAGGATAGAATACAAAAACTTTGTGATTTAGGTGTCATCACTCATTTATTTTCCAGTGTTCCTACCTCTTGTTCAAATGACATTCGATAAACAGGTGTACCTCTATCCTGCATGTTCTAAGTATCTTGCATGGTTTCCCTCCCCTATATGCTAGGGGTAGTGATAACTTTCTCTAGAGATGTGCATCCTCTTAAGGATCCCCTCTTTTCTCTCTATCTTTCAAATGAAGTGTCCCTTGAGTGGACCCATTTTTCTCTTGAAGGATTCCCAAGGAACCCTCCTTTGAAAGCTTTTAACTCAAATGAATTCTTTGCATCTAGCTTGGGGGCAGCCTAACTAGACCTCAATTTTCAAACAACACATCCCCTGAGTGAACCTCTCTTCTTTTGAAGGGTTCCCAAGGGACCCCTTTTAAAGCCTTCAAATCTATCGATGGTTTTTGTGACTATCTACTTAATTTCCTATGTGACTAATTTTGGAAATGTTCTATCTTTGAGTAGACATGTCACTTTGTAGGTGTGCCTGTGAAGCCGCTTTTCAACTCTACAAAGTCTCCTTAGGTTTCCTCCATGTGAGAGATCTTGGGGGATACCTCTCTATAGGTATGTGGGTCTGTAGGTCACTTTCTTGGGTTTCCTTCATGTGAGAGATCTTGAAGGACACCTTCCTTGCAAGTCTATGGGTATGTAGGGCGCTATCTTGGCTTCCTCCATGTGAGAGACCTTGGGGGACACTTCTTCATAGGTCTGCAGGCCTGTAAGATGCTTTTCTTAGTTTCCTTCATGTGAGAGATCTTGGAGGACACCTTCTTACAGGTCTACGGCCCTGTAAGGCACATACTTCATGGGGATTCCTTCATGTGAGAGATCTTGGCGGCTACCTCCTTGTAGGTCTGCAAGCCTGTAAGACGCTTTCATCCTACGAGCCTTTGATGCACTTTGTTCAAACTCTCCTTGGGTCTGAGAACCTGTGGAGCCATCTCTTTTGTAATTTTCATTCCTCTTTCTTTCTCTCTTTAGCCTTTCTCTTCTCTCCTCTCTTCCCAATTGTATATACCAGATCGAAGATCTGCATCTTCTTCATCCTACGTATATGCTCTTTCTCTCTTCAACATCTTAGAGTTCTTCTATTTATTGTTTTTAATTTAGGGATGACACATAGTACTAAGACAACTTTCTACATCAAGGTCTCTTTCACTTTGCTAACTCAAATCCTGTAGTGGACTTTTACATTCTATCATTGTTACCTGGTGCAGGTTTTTCTTGTCTAACACATTGGTTTTGTAGGTCTTCAGCCTAGGGGCATGATTTCGTGGTTCAAAGAGTTGCATGCTTCCTCTACAATATAATTTTGGCATATGATGTTATTTATGTTTAGTATATTTTCGTTAGCATGCATATTACTGTAGATTCATATGCTCGCTAAAGTAGGGGAAAAATATATAGTCATAAAATTGCACCCCTTGCAATTTCACATACATTTTTGTATTTGCTTTAGTGTCCACTCCATTAGAATTTTTGTAGGCTCATTTTAACCCCTGCATCAACCTTTTCCCCTCTTAGGATGCTCCAACACCCCTTTTCAGTAGCTACCTTCATGTGCCAGCTTTGCATTGAACCTTGGGATTTTTCTTGATCATTTTGTTTTGTAGTGTGATGCATTTAGACACTCGCACACCACACAGATATTTGTGTGTTGCGCTAGCATCTTGCAATGTTTCAACATTCAAATGATCACCTCTGAGCATGTTTTCCACTTGTCACCTCCTTTGGTCTATGGTAATAGCTCAAGATGCCTTGTAACTACCCAAGAAGATTCTTTTCCTTCCTTAAATGCTATCTTTTCACTTCATTTTCAAATCTCTTCTACTTCTAGCTTCACTCCTAACTTCTCCTCTTCTTCTTCTATCTTTCTCTTGCATTCCTCTCTTGTTATTTTTCTTGCACAACTCCATTCAACTTTTTACAGTAGCTTCAAGAACTTTCAAGCTCTCTTACATCACTCTTATAGATTCATCTCCCTCATCTCATGCTTGTGAGCATCTTGGGATTCCACATCCCCCATCTACTACATCTCATACTTTGTGATACGAGTTCTCCTCCTTGGGCGGGGATTGATTTTATCACCTCCTTTCTGAGATGGGTTCTCCTCCTCTAGCGGGGTTTGATTTTATCACTCATACTTGGTGGTGTGGGTTTTACTCCTGAGCGGGTTTTTCTTTCATCACACGCTTTATCCATTTTGGTTCATCTCTCTCTTTCTATCTAGTTTTTTGTGGAGGTGGGAACACCAAAAAAAGGGTTTGACTAAGGAAAACCCCTATACAGCCCCAACACTTTCTCCAAATATTGCACATGTTGGTTTTAGAGACATTCACATGTTGGAGGCTCATCACTTGTGTGGTTGTAAGAATTTTCCTTTCTTCTCTTTATCTTTATCTTTCTAATTTACTTTATTTTAGTTCTATTACATCCTACTACTTTTTTTGCATTCTAAAAGTTTTTGGAAATCAAAGTAGTAGTCATTTAGCCATTCTTTGTGGTATTCTCACTTTCTAATCTGTATGAGACGCTAGCACGCTTTTGAGATGCTAATGCATCACGCTATCATCTGTATTTTGTGTTGTCATCCTTTGGTCAAGAGCTAGTCAGTCTGTCAAGAGAATCTATGTGATCTTCTCTTTCTGATTCTAAAACTTTCACGTTGTTCCTTGAGGTAGTTTAGGGTAGTTCACCCCATGAGATTCTCCCAATGAAGAGAACTCATGAGTAGTGAATCCCTCTTCTCTATAGTTCTAACCTATAGTCAATTTTTGTAGAAAAATAGATAGGCTAAATAGTTGTTCATATACCATTGTTTCAAATTCTAAATTGCTATACCTTATTCTAGGAGTAAATCATAAGGGGATTCTATGCATAAGACACTATTATTTCAAATTCAAAATTTTTGGGTCTTTCACAATTGTTTGCTTCATTTATTTGATCTAATATA
>VDFB02003551.1:0-17565 GCA_007258455.2 Sequoia sempervirens | reverse complement strand
TGCCAAATTTAGTTGTTATATGACTCTTCTTATCGATTCAAGCAACACTTCTAAATTACTATGATATTGTTAAAAGGATATTTAATTCTTTGAAAGAAACTAATTAATGGAACCATGCAAGAATAGAAAATGTGTTCTGATAAATTGATTTTCGAGACACCAATTTAAATATGGAAGGAGTAAACTAGAGATAGCCAAATAATCAAATAATAACAACAAACAATCGAAACTAGTGTTGGAAAATTAATTAAAATATTCCTTCATACTTGTAGTAATTAAAAATGATGAACATTATATATGAAAGTCTTCTTTTCTATGACAATAATATATATTTAATGCTACCTGCTATAATAATCCTATTCTATATATCTTTTATCAGGCCTTGGTTTCCAAGTTTATGTGGGAAGATACAAGCTTTGTACCTTTTACAAAATTTCATGTTGCTTGATAACTATAATTCTTACAAACATCATTAAACATAGACATGAAACCTTTATAAGTTCATAGATAGATGAACCATGATCTGTCAATCTTCAACAGGCACCCATGATCATTGAAGATCTGTTCAAGGTCCATACCCCACGATAGTGCACTGGATATTGTGAGACTTTGTTACCCTATATTCCTAATTTGGTTCATGCAATAAACAAATTGATCTTTGATAAGTGTTCAATATATCTTGATTTTTCATAAGTGTCCTCTTTACTGATAATATATTTCATTGCATACTCGAGATCAAATATTTGTCCCAATTGTACATGTGTTTTTTCCAGCACCTTCTCTTCATCATTGACTTCATGTAGATCCATTAGAAGATACTGAGAGATTTCAACTTTCCATGTATCTTGATCCTTCAATTGTCCTTCATCAAAGATGTTTGAAATGGTCATACTCAATGACTTGTTGAATTCACTTAGTTCCAGTTTAACTACAATATGGTAATGATCATGAATTTTCACCAAATCTTGGAACTCTTGAAGCATATGTTCACTACCAACCCCTTTGGATTTTATTTGTGCCTCTACTTCATTCTACTACTTAATCTACCATGCTCTTGGAAAGCTACAAATGTCTTACTATGGATAATCCAGATTTTGTCAACATTCTCAAACATCGTAGTGAATATTTTGTAGACCAATTTTGATACCACATAAAATGTAGTAGTTTTTAATTCATTCTTCAATTCCTCTTATTTTTTCTAGATTATTTCATATTTACGCTTCCAATATATGTAGTTTCATACATTGCTTCAAGAACCCTCCTTTCACATTCTACTTGTGGTGAGTAGAGACTTGAAGAGGAAGGAAATTTGTCTTTGTACTTGATAAAATCTCGTTTCAATCTTTCATTTTCATCGGCTAGCCCCTTATTATCTTTGATTAGTTTCTCAACCTAAGCCTTAGTAAACTTAGCAACATTTACATTTATTTCAACTATCTCAATAGGGTATGTATCCCCTACTTTTTGCAGTAAAAGGTTACCAAAGACTTGATTAGCATTATCAATAAGAGAAGCCCTCTTCCTTGGTAGGTAAAGGGTCAAAATCTATAAAGTGGTATTGTCAAGATTATACCTTGATCCGGTGTAGATCTTATTACTGGTATCATATGTTAACTACAATGTTTTATTTTCTCTCTTAATGAAACTATCAAAGACTATGGCTAAACTAATATCCCACCCTAAAACAAGGATAACCCCCACTTCTTGTAGCAACTCTCTTCCTCTCTTAGATGTGATGTTGTTTGTTTCCTTATCAACTTCATCTTGAAGCTCTTTTAAGACATCTTCTTCTTGCTCAGGGCTAATCTCTTTTATCTTTTATCTTATCATTCTTCCCTTGTATTCATAAATGAAAGTCTTAAATTGAGGAGTTTGAACAATTGCATTTTATACAATGAACTCCTTGCTCAAACAATATCTTACATAATCAGATAGTTTGTCAGAGGCCTCAAAGGTGATCACACTCCTTTCTAGTGGTATTTCATACTTAGGAATGGTAGGAGCAATAATCTATGTGATCTCATCCTCTTCCTCAATGTCATCCTCAACTATGATAGGGGTGTCAACTGAGAAGCTGACATCTGGAGTAGGTTATAGTGATAAGTGACTCAAGGGTCTTATGTCATCTTGTCTTCTTGAATAAACATCTCTCATTTTCTCAAAATATACAAGTGGTATGTCCCTGGTTAACTCTTCTTTATGCAAAATAAAATGCTCAACTTTGTCCATAGGATCCAAAATTTAATGAAAGGCATCTATGTATAATGGGTCATGGGCCTTCCTCCATGCTTCTACCATTACTATCTTGTTGTATACAACCTTTCTCATTGTTGCCTGAGTCTCATCATAGTTTCTAATAACATCATATATGAAAAACACTTGTTCATATCTTTTCAATTTTTATGTCATCTTGTCATTATGAGTAAAATGTTCAAGGTCAAATTTCTCCCACTTATTTCCTAGTGGCATGCCATAGTAATCTATTTTTCTTCCAATTGAATCATATCATTCTCATAGATGATAACAAAATCACTACAACAAAAATTAGAAGGCATGAGAGATTGGTTTTCCATAGCTCTTGAGATGTATATAGTATGGATAAGCCACTTGCCTCACAATTTCCAAGTATGAAACCCTATCAGGCAATGTTCTAGGTAGCAGAAACGAAGCTTCCTAAAATCCATATACTCTTATCATAGTGCAATCTTCATACACATACCAGTCCCCCTAGTTGTAGTTTATCTTTCCTTCAAGGTTTTTCTATTTTGGTCTAGGGAATCTCTGTATTTTTGGAGACAAGTTGTAATCACAATTACGGTCAAGAAATTTGTACTAGGGTTTCACAAAAAAATCTTCGAAATAAAAATAGTGGGACTTACCACATCTATTATCCTATATAGAGGTCCACATTTGGACTGGTCTCATGTTTTCATCATTATCCGAGTCTTTAATCCTCAACTCCTCTCCCCACATTCCCATTGCTTGTCCTTCATACAATATCATATGCATGAATAGGGAGTAGTGTCTGAAACTGATAGCATCACTATTGTTTTTTATAGAATCGAGTGAGGTATTAATAACCTCAAATAAGTACTCTACATAAACATACAACCTAGCTTCTTGGCTTTGGACATCTGCTACTAAAACCATGGGAGCTATGGCCATTTCAGTAGGAGCCTCTACTCCTAAAACCTGGCAAGCTGAGTAATAGGTATATTGATAGTACTCCTTAGATATATCTACATAAAATGGGGATTTCTTATTACTAGAAAATATTTTAATTCGGTTTCCCACATCTTTAGGTCAGTACAAAGGTAATTTTCATCTCTTGTAGCTTGTGTCCATGGTTTGATACTCTTCCAAAAGATTTGTTATCCTCAGTGGTGTTTTCTTGGATGTATCTAATTGAAAGACCATGGAGATATAATCTCTTGTTATGAGGATAAACTATGAGCCGTTGTGAGAATTAACTTACCTTGTCTCAAGTTTATATTTTTTAGCTAACACCTTAATTAACTCCACATTGACAAATACATTGGGTATCATAAGTTTTTCTAAGTTCATGTTCCACGGGTTTGATACGAGTCTATGCTTGTATTTCTTCCTATAATAATATATAAATATGTTGTACCCTCAGTGTGGAGTCCACACATCTCACAAGTTATTATGTTTATCTTCTAATTTCTCACATGAGGGGTTCAATTGGGCTGACCTCCTATACTTCAACCCAAAACCAGTGCATTGTTTAATTAAATCTTGATTTAGTGGCCTAGTCGTAGTTTTATGTCTTTTCACTTTTGATTTCTCTAGTGTTCTTTCAATGTTAAACACTATCTTCACTATACTTCAAACAAGCTTCAATAAAATATCTTTAGTTGAGTGTCAGGTACTTACTTGAATCAATGGTGTTGTTTCTACACTGCTCACAATCATTCAACCCCATGTCCTTAATTTTCAGCTATAATTCATTGAGATTTCAAGATCTTATGAGCAAGATATAGCAAGATTTGGATTGCTTCCATCAACTTTGGTTCATAAATGACACGTGCACCACCTTTCTAATCAACCATAGTATTAATGTTAGTTATCTCTTTGAAAGCATCACCAGTCATGTCAATTGGGTGAGAAATAATTTCGCTACATTGAAGAGACTTCGATTATACTATCACTGATATCCTATTCTCCCTCCGACATGTTTTTCACCTTTGATTACTTTTCAGAGTTTTGAGCAGACCTTTGAGTGTTTCTCTTTGACATCCACTAGTAAAAAAACAACAATATATGAATAAATAAACTACTAAAAGTTGCATATAAATGACTAAGTTTGGTCACATGACCATTAGTAGTTTATTGCCAGTCATTTATAACATGACCAAATTTATGACTAAACTATTTTAGTCATTTATCTAGTTATTGTTTTAGTCATTGATTTGGTCATTGATTTGGTCATTGATTTAGTCAGTGATTTAATCGTTAATTTAGTCATTGATTATTGTTAGCTGATCATTTATTTAGTCATGGTAGTGATTTATTTAGTCATACATTTAGTCATACATTTAGTCATATATTTAGTCATTAATTTAGTCATATATTTAGTCATTAATTTAGTCATTGATTGTTGTTAATTGGTCATTTATTTAGTCATGGTAGTCATTTATTTAGTCATAGTAGGCATTTTATTTAGTCATGGTAGTCATTTATTTAGTCATGGTAGTCATTATAGTCATTTATTTAGTCATGGTTTAGTCATTTATTTAGTCATGCTAATCATTTATTTAGTCATTTATGAACTAATGCTTTCAGATGTGTATGTAAACTCTTATGTTTGGAGAATGTTGTTACAATAACTAGTCTATGAAATTGCAAACCAAGAGAAAATTATGTTGTAAGATATAAAACTTTAAAGCTCTTACGTTATTAAAACTTCAACAAATTTGGGATTGAAACAACATTGGAAAAAAATTATCAATATTCAAACTGTATATATAATATGTTACAAAGAACTTTATATATAGAGTTTTGAATACAAAATATTTTGCAGTATTTATATTGGTGATTTATTATACTTTTAAAATTGAAAAAAACTAAAACAAAATTGTGTGAATCCATGTATTCAGTGATGCCACTGTTGCACATGAGATGGGTAGTAAATGCATCTAGTAAGGTACTAGTTTTTAATTTTCTCCTTGCTATGTACCTGTCCACAATCAAAAAATAAAAATATTACTAGGTACCATAAATAATGAATATCTTAAAAGCAAATACCCATAAGTATTAGAGTAAGTCTAATAAATAAAAATGCATAGAATTAATGATATTACAAAAAAAATGCATTTGCAAAAGAATTAATATCAAAGTAATATCTTAAATATTACTAGCTTATCAAAGCAATATCTCCTTGCTCTATATTGTCCATAAAAATATTACTAAATAGTAGTAAACAATGAAGATTTTAAATGTAGATACCCATAAGCATTAGAGTAAGTCTAATAAATAAAAATGCATAGAATTAATGATATTGCAAAAGAAATGAATTTGCAAAAGAATAAATATCAAAGTAATATCTTAAATATATTACTAGCTTATTAGAGTAAGTCTAATAAATAAAAAATGCATAGAATTAGTGATATTGCAAAATAAATGTATTTGCAAAAGAAATAATCTCTATTTTTTCTATTTTGGATTCAATTATTGTATTATTCTTTAAGAGTGCGGTCCCATGGAGGGGGGCTTCCTTAAAAATCTCAGCGGGTGCTGCTTAGATTTTTTAGGAATATTTTAAAGTACATGGTCCCATGGATTTTAGTTGCAATTCTGCTTAAAAATTTAAGCTCCTAAATATAGGGAAGTTGGTGGTCCCATGAATTTGTCAATATTCAAATCTAACCTCTTTGGAAAATAAGTTGTCAATATTCAAATCTAACCTGGGATTAACATTGGTAGTTTCATTGATTGAAACTGTCATCATGTAATACAAGCTAGAATTTAAAAAATGTATTACAAAAGATCAAATTCTATGAAAATGCCAAAAGTTGTGATATTAAGTGGAAAGAAGCTGAAACAAATCCCTCTATTAAAATTAAGATTTCCAATAAATATAATAATTATCTCAGTTATGAAGGTGCTCTCTGGGATATTTTTCATAGAGAGAATATACAAAAATTAGAGGCTTATTTAAAGAAGCATTCAAAGGAATTCAAACACACTCTGGTTGCTCCTATCCAATCTGTCATTCATCCCATTCACAATTAGACACTTTACTTGGATGAAGAGCATAAAAGAAAATTAAAGAAATAATTTCAAGGCATGTCATTTATATATGAACAGTATATTTTTGGTTCACAATGGAGTATTTTCTCTTTATAATATGTAAATTTCTAGAGTTTCCTTTGTGGAAATGTCAAGTATACAAAAAATTGTTTTATTGAGTATTGGGTCTCTACCACAACCACGAGGAAGATAAAATAAAAAAAAATAAAAATACCTAGAATGCTATGAAGGTCGCAACCATTAGAACACATAAAACCCTCAAAATAATGAAAATAGTAAGTTGAGAGTGCAAAGTTTTACATTTTTTTCAGAAAGAAACACATCAAGATTTGTGCAGGGAGATACAAGGGTTTTTATCATATTGCCTCTCATGAGCTCGAATCGAACCTATTCTCATAGAAATTTAAGAGATAAGAATAATGAAACTTACAAAAGATTGTTGTAAAGGAGACACCCTCCAAAGTCTTCAAAATGAGCCTCAAAGATACTCCAATGGCGGTCAAACAAAGAGGAGAGATATCAAAAAATGGTAAGAAAAGGAAATACAATAGAAAAATACTCTGCTGCAGCCAAGTGATCTAGATAAAATGCTTCAAAATGGAGAATACTTTTTAGTTTCAAAACCAAAGACTTACCTTGTAGGATTCTCCCAAGAAAATCATCAGAAACAGTAGAATGAGTCACCATTGGACTCTCAAACCCTACCGAAAATACAAGTGAAAAATGGAATGAGATTAGAGCTCAATTTCTTTTTGATTTAGGGAATTTTCATTACCCTAGGCCGAATGGTTGATTTACCTTTTATGATTTTTATTAGAAACATAAAATACCATGGCCCACTTGCCTTTTTTTTTTACTTCATTTGATTTTTATTTCAAAATTAAATCTCTCGCTTTTAAATATATTATAATATTATATTATTATATAATATATATAATATATATAATAATAATATAATATTATATAATATCATATTATATAATAATATAATATTATAATATATTATTATTATTATAATATTAATATTTAATATTAGTATTTAATATAATATTATGTAATATATTATATATTATATATATATTATATTATATTATTTAATACAATCCACTTCTGCAATTCAATTTTTTTTAATTAACCACTATAATATCATATTGTCTAATTTTTATTTGTGTGACCAATTATTTAGTCATTTTTATTTGTGTGACTAATTATTTAGTCATCTTTATTTGTGTTTTGAAATGAAAGATAGCCCTCAAAATGCAGTTGGATTGTTTCAATCATATTTTATTAGCGAAATTGACCACAATTGCTCTTTGATACATTTGACATGTTAACACAATAGGAAAATCAATCTGGCTTCAAATCATAGTTAAAAACATCAATGATTCATTAACATAATGAGTAATAAAAATTAAAGAATGTAAATGTTAATTTTTTTATAAAATATGTGAAGGCCTTAAGACTGCACCGATAGGCAATTCCTTCCACACAAATAGATATTTTTGGTGCACCAAGCAACTTAGGTGGCCAACTGGCCCACTTAGGTAGAGGTCCCATGATGGGGGCTTAAGCTCTATGGATTATGATCAAATTCAAAAGAAAATGGAATAGAGTAATAGTCATTTATTTAGTCATTTTTATTTGTCTAACCAATTATTTAGTTGTGATTTTACCTGATGACTAAATTAGTCACTTATGATGATCAAATTAGTCATTTATTTTCCAGATTCTACTAGTGTTAGTCATAGTCATTTATTTCCCAAATTCTACTAGTGATCGTAAAGTATTTCCAACAACTATACCTCAGATTTTCATTGCTTTTTCTTCTTTCCATCTTTATTATCGATATTTCAGTGAGACTTGTGACCATCTCCCTTTGATAAGCCTATGTATCTTTGACATACCAATATTCTTTTGTTTATTGGTGCTTCAGAGATACCTTTAGTTATGTCTTCCCAATACAGGCCCCTCTCTCTAATATCTCTTATTTTTCACTTTCAGTTTGAAGTTTCAAAGAGACTTTCCATTACCTTTCTTTGATGTCCCTTAGTCTCCTTAAAATTATTCCCTCACTATCACATTCCTATTGTTGGGGGATAAGAGATACTTTTTTCCATTTTCTCTCCACAAAGCTTATCTTCTTGACTTGTCACTTTCATGGTGTTGAGGAGACTTCATTTCTTAGACTGATGAATTGATGTCTCTTCGAAATCACTACTATATTTTCCCAACCTTGAATTTTTCAGTTCTCCATCATTTATTATATGATAATCTTTGATCTTTGAGAGATGGTTTTCTATTTCCTGAAGGAAAAAATGATCCAACATCCTTAGAATATCCATGGTTCTCTATATTATATTTTTTCAGAGAGACAAGATGACTTTTTACTCTGAGATACCCAAGTCTCTTCAAAATATTGTTTTTCGAGTTGTTGGAGAGACATCCAAATATGTCACTTTGAAGCATAGTGGTCTCATTGATATTTTGTGTTGGTTTCATTATTGATTTGTCAGGGAGACGAGAATGAAAATATCCTCAAAATTGCATTGTTCTAGTAAAATAGGTTCCCAGTAGTGGACATAAGGGAATGACTATGGGAAGGGTGACTTTGAATGATAATGTTTTTTTTGGAATGGGATAGGGGGACTATAGTTATAATAATTTAAGTTTATTTATATAGAAATGGTGGTTTTGAGGATGGATGCATATGGTGTAAAATAGGATGGTCATACCGAGGTGGCTAAAATTGATGAAATTTTTGGGGTTGAATTTTTGTTCAAACACACCCTGAGATATGTTAGAGCTTAAAATTTTTAGGCCATATATATGCTCAGCTAGGGTAGGCAAAGAAGGATTTGGAAATTTCAAGAAAGGAAACTCACATAGATCCAAATGATTCCCACGAATTTATCAAGATGGGTGAGTTATTAATATCATTAGACCCCAGTGCAGCCTTAGATTATCTTAAGATTCCAAAGTCTCTTCTGAAGAAGAGTAGAGAAGTACACATTCAATTGTTAAACAACATTGAGGTTCTTCACTTTGAGAGTGATGAACTAGAGTTGGCTCAAAAAAATTTTATGGAGGCATTACGAAATGATGTTTTGCCTCTACATAAATCTATGTGGTCAGTTTTGTGCATTTTTTACTTGTAGGATTCTCACAGTTAGCGAAAAAGGTACTATTCATGAAGGAATGGAAAATGTGTAGAGCCTTTGAATTATACCCATACTATGCAATGGAATTGAATCATTTATCAAACCATTTTTTCTTCACTATAGGGGAACATTTTCTTCTAGAATAGTTGACTAAGACAACTCTTGTTTCAATTGGCCACCCTCTCATGAAATATTATCCATATTATAATCTTGCATGGTCTTATCATAGTAAAGGTGATTATGACACCATTGGCCACTACTACATGGAATCATTCAAGGAAATCCATAGGCCACAAGATTTTGTGGATAGGTTCAATTGAAGCTAGGAGATCTTTAGAGTTCTCTCTCAAATTTTGAAAGGTTCTGGAGGTCCACCCTAAGAAATATGAGAGCTTAAGAGTTGTAGGCCATATATATGCCTAGCAAGGGCAAGAAGAGAAGGCTTTGGAAATTTTAAGAAAGGAAACTCACATAGATCCACGTGATGCCCATGCATTTATCAAGATGGGTGAGTTATTAATATCATCAAACCCTAGTGCAACCTTAGATTCTCTTAAGATAGAAAAGTCTCTTCTAAAGAATAGCAAAGAAGAAGTATTTGTTTAATTGTTAAACAAAATTAGGGTTCTTCATTTTGATCATGATGAACTAGAGTTGGCTCAACAAACTTTTATGGAGGCATTAGGAAATGGAATTTGGGCTGAATTCATAAATAAAAGCCCCAGTGCCAATCTACAATTTTTCCTATGCTCTTTAAGGATATAAAATTCTTCCATCAACTAGAAGAAGGTGGTGATTCACTTGAGTTACCATGGGATAAAGTCACAACTCTATTTAATTTTGCTAGGTTGTTTGAACAGCTACATGATACTAAACAAGCAAATCTTTTATACATGCTAATATTTTGCAAGTTTCATGATTATGTGGATGCATATCTACATCTTGTAGCCATTGATTAGGCTTCGAATGAGATCCAATTAAGCCTAGAATTGATTGGGTATTCACTTAAGGTGGATAAAAATCCATCAAATGCTTTATCTATGCTTTGCAAAATAGAACTAAAAATAGATGGCTGGCTTAAATCGAAAGAAACAAATAAAGTTACACAAAGTTAATCAGATGTAAAGAATTCTTATGTTGACATTTCACTTGGAAATTGGAATTATTTTGTATCTTTTTGCAATGAGAGAAGGGATCCAAAGGTGGAGAACATCTTGAGAAGGCTAGAGAATAGTATTGTAAAGTGTTGGCATAGAGACTAGGAAATGTTTATGCTGCAAATGGGGTATCCATTATGCTAGTTGAAAGCAATCAATTTGATAATGCAAAGGAAACTTTTACACAATTACAAGAAGCTGCAATAGGAAACATCTTTGTTCAGATGCTTGATGTGTGGGTAAATCTAGCACATGTTTACTTTACACAAGAACAATTTGTGCTTGTAGTGAAAATGTATCAAAATTGTTTGAGGAAATTGTATTTTGGCATTGACAACCAAATTTTATTATATTTAGCTCAAACACATTATGAAGAAGAAAAGTGGCAATATTGTAAAAGAACATTATTAAGAGCAGTAGATTGTAACTGCTATAAGCTTCTAATCAGAAAGCTATATATTTTGTGTTTAATGTAATGAGGCTTAGGAATTACTCTAAGTTAGATGCAGAGGGTATCCCCAAATCTGAATTCATTGCAGAGGGCCTTTCCAACTTTAAATTTGTTGTAGAAAACTCCAAATTCATTACCCTTTCCCACCTTTTCAAAAGTCTCTAGGTCCTCTCCAAACAATCTTTATCACCTAATATGCAATACCTAGGCCAGTGTAGTTGGCAAATGAATAATGATTCATGCCAAACAATCTTTATCTCTAAATTAGATGAACTAGTGCTATAACTCAAAATGCCTTAGGCTAAATGAAAAATGAATTGCATGAGTGCAATATGCTCCCTCCCTATGTTTTCTAAAATATTAAAAAAATATATGTTTTGTTTGTATTTGTATAATTAACTATTTAGTCATTTTTATTCGTAAGAAAAAATAATTTTTTAGTCCATAACCAAATTAGTCATTTGTTTACTCATTTATAGCTGAATTACAAAAAATTAGTAGAATTTAGTCATTTTTAGCTGTTGTGACTAAAAGTTTTAGTCAATCATTTATTTTCCAAATTCTGCTAGTGCAAACATGGACATCTCAAATTTCTTTTACATTTCTTCTACAAACCTCTTACACATAGTTTCATTTCCTCCAAAGATAATGTCATTAACATATACAACCACAATCAAGATTTTGTAATTTTCAATTTTAAAATACATATTACTATATGTCAAAAATTTGTTGAAACCTTATGAATCAAATACTTTTCTAGCCTTGTATACCAAGATATAGGAGCTTTCTTCAATCTACATACCATACCTGGTTGATCAAACAACTAAAATCCTTCTATTTGTTCCATGTAGATCTCTTCTTCTAGCTCACCATTCAAAAACATAGACTTAACATCCATTTGATAGACCTTGAAATATTTATAAGCAATAAATGCTAAAAACATCCTAATAGCTTCCATCCTTTCTACCATAAAAAAAATATCCTAAAAACCTATGCCTTCTACTTATGAGTATCCCTTACATGCAAGCCTTGCTTTATTTTTGACCATTTCTTCATTCTCATTCAACTTGTTTCTAAATACCCAGTTTGATCCAATTATGTTTCTATCAGTCAATCTAGGGACCAATTCCAAAGTTTGATTCTTATCAATTTATATAAGTTCATCTTTCATAGCTTCCATCCAATGCTCATATTTATATGCTTCACTTGCAACCTTTGTTTCAATATCATAAAGTAAACACGGATTTATCTCACCAGCAACAACTTTGCTTCTTGTCAATACTCCTTTTGTCCTGTCTCCAATGATTTGAATTTCTCCATTATTTTTTTGTACATATTTAGGTGTGTTTGGAGACACCACCAAAGATTCTTCTTCCTCTTCTTCATTCTACTTATCTTGCTCATTCTTTTCCCATTCTTCCACAACTTCTTTAATCCTTATGCAATCAAGTTCATCAGATAAATATCCATAAACTTTAATTGAATTCTTCATTGCTTTATCAACCTTGACATTTGTGCTTTTTACAATCTTCCTTAGTATTTTATTGAAACATCTATTAGCTTTTCTTTTAGTAGAATATCCAAGAAAAATAGCTTCATCACTTCTAGCATCAAACTTCCCTAAATTTTCTTCATTCCTTATGATATAACATCTACTTCCAAATCCCTTGAAATACTTAGGAGTGGGAATTATTCTACACCATAGCTCATAGGGGGTCTTAGTACTATTGGCTCTTGCTTAAATTCAATTGAACACATAGATAGTAGTGTGAATAGCTTCTCTCAAGTAAACTTCTAGTAGACTAGCTTCAATAAGCATTGATCTAGAAGCTTCTTGAATTGTTTTATTCTTCCTTTCAAAAAATCCATTATGCTGAGGAGTTCTTAAAGTAGATAACTATATTTTATTCCATGAACTTCACAAAATATATTAAAATCATGGGAGGTGAATTCACCACCTCTATCAAACCATAATCATTTTATTCTCAAATTTACTTCATTCTCAATCATAGATTTGAATTTCTTGAATTTATCTAATGCATTATATTTCTCTCCAAGAAATGTAACCCATGTCTACTATATACCTAGAGTAATCATTAACCAAAAGCATAAGGTACCTTTCACCTTGTAGAATTCTCACTCTTGTAGGACCAAAAATATCTATATGAATTAAATCCAATAGTCTGGTAGTAGATTATTCCTTTTATTTGAAATTGTTTCTTTATTGCTTCCCAAACTGGCAATTCCTACAAATAACATTAACATGTTTTGTAATCCTCGGCAAATCTCTCATGGCTTACACTGCACTAATCCTCACCAGGTTATCAAAATTCATATGGCTTATTCTTCGATGCCATAACCAAATGTCATTAATCTGAGTCATAAAGCAACGTCCATCATTACCCTTAAGTTGATATATATTTCCTTCAAACTTCTTTCCTACAACAATCACTTTTCCAGATCCTTTCCTAATTTCACATTTCTCATCTTTAAATAGAACATTATATCCCCTACTAAACATATTTCCAATAATCAAGTGATTATTCCTTAAACCCTTAACATATAGACATAATTAGTATTATGCTTGCCATCAAAACTTACTGAACATATCCCAAAAATATTAGCACCAGTATCATCTCCATACATAACTAAGCTTCTGTCATATTTTTCAATTTTAACAAACTTACTCTTATCACTGGTCATGTGATGTGAAAAACCACTATCAACAACCCAATATTCATTTTCCTATTTAGGATGTAGGGTAGAGATTACAATATCTTTATCTTTTTGGTAAACTATAAGACATTCTTTCACTTGTCTTTCAAAATTAGCAGAAGGAGGTTCATCTTTTATATCCAAGAACAAGCATTCATTGTCATCAAGATCTCCATAATCAGATTCCTCATCAGAAATACTAGCATCTTCAATCACATACTATGCTATGTTTATCTTCTTAGCTTTGTTTTCTTTCTCATATTTTTTTTGCTTATCTTAGCTCTTTTTGGACACCTCGAAGCATAGTGACCTATTCCTTCACAACTAAAGAATTTAAAGCGTAACTTCCCTTCATACTTGTCAAAGCCTTTCCTCATCCTTCTCACAAAGTTAGCTTCTACTTCATCAAGATTCTATTTATCCAGATCTTCATCTTTTGTAGCCTTGAAAGCAACTTCTAATTTGGATCCATTTCTCAAATTTGGCTTTCTCATTTCATAAGATGTTAGGGTTCCCAATAACTGATCTTTAGTGTAGGTCTTGTATTCTATATGTTCTTCAATAGAAGATACCATTTCATTGTATGCATCAAGAAGAGTTCTAAGAATCTTCTTTACAATCCTGGATTCATTTATTGTAGCACCAAGTCCTCGCATTCCACCTACCACTTCATCCACTCTCTGTACATAGGATTTAATGCTCTCATCTTTAGACATATGCAGGAGCTCAAACTATGTCTCCAAATTCTACAACTTTGCTTCTTTTCCCATTTCATCTCCTTCATGCGCCTTTTCTAGAGCATCTTAGAATTTTTTAGCAATCTTTAGATTTTGAACTTTAATCAACTTGAAATTTGCAAGACTTCTTCAAAATGAACTTCGCATTATTGTTTGATTTATGCACCTTGATTTCATCAGCCATACTTAGAACATTACCAGGAGGAGTGTAATAAGTCTTGTAGGCTTTCTCAACTTCATATCCACAATATTCCAGATATTCTTCCATCAATATTTTGCAAAGAGCATAATTAGTTCCATCAAACTTTGGATACTCAAATGTGATCTTGCTTGTCATCCTATACCTTCCTTAAGCGGTTAAGCTCCTCTCCAAGAAACCAAGCTCTAATACTAATTTTTGAACAAGACAATTGAGAGAGAGGTGAATCATTTGTGAAAAATTTTAACCCTTACAAACTTTTACCAAAAATTAGATCAATCACAAATTCTTTACTCTACTAAAATGATTAAACATTAAGTGCAAATGAAGAAATTGAAAAAGCATCACACATACATAGTAACACCAAATTTACATGGAAAACCTAGTAACAAAAAAACCATGTTGAGGGTTAGCTCACAATATAAAGAATATCAAAACCAATTACAAAGGCTCACTGTAAGAGTAGGTTCATTGCTAAAATAGGACTCACTGTCCAATAATGGTTAACCACCTAGAGGGCTCACTTCCACACAGATACAAAGAAGATAGAAGAGATATGTTACAAAGAGAATACATCTCAATGCAATAGAGATTTCCACCATGATTCACTCAACCAATTGAAGACATGCATGAACAATAGAGTACACCTTCAACTCACTGCCTCCAGAAACTCAACAATTAGATTTCACACTGATCTTCCAAACTCACATCATATACACTCTGTTTGCATCTATTTCACATCTATCTTGCCCTATTTCTTTGCATACTTCTTATCAATATATTATCATCTATTTATACCATCTTCATCTTTGAAACATATCCAAAGTCCTACATACATCATTTAAATTCAAATTAGGTCAGTGCCAAAACATTCTAGGGTGGAATTAGAATGAGGGAAACCTAGACACATGCTTGATGATGACCCAGATAAGTCCCAAAATGCTTCATGAACTTTGAAAGTAGTGTTTAATACAAAGTTGGACAAACCAATGTAATACACATAGAAAAATTAAGTACACACAACCCTTAACACGATCCAATCTTTCCAAACAACAAAATTATCTTCAACACGATCATAACAACTTAACTCTAGAATTGAAAGTCATAAGACTCAACCAAGAAGAAATATAGAGCAACTACATTTCTCTCAGACCTCAGCCACATACATTGTAAAACATAGTTCACAACTGGTGAAAATAACCCACACTGTACAATGGTCCAAAATCCCAAAATATACATATAGTAGCTTTCAACAACCAAGATCAGAATATCTAAACCACACAAACAAAGGAGTGAATCCTGAAGAAAAAATTGGAGCAACCAATGAATACCTACAACCTTTCTTTATAGCAATTTTCTTAATATCCTTGACATATACAACCCAATAACTTGTAACCATGACATCAATGACAATAACAACGAATTGATAACAAGTTAACCAATTGACGTTAATGACACCACCTTCATTCTTACAACATACATAGGGAGAAGAAGGGTATTTGACTTTAGGAATTATTCCCCCACTCTTGTACTTCATGAAAGTTTGGTACAATAGGTTCATCCATGGAGGAAGCAGACCAATGGGTGCAAGCCAAAAGTAATCCAACGAGTAGCCCCCATACACAATCAATGACTTATAGTCAGTGTTGTGGAATACATGCACTATACCCTCATGGGAAAACTTTAGACACTTATGAAATACAAAGGAAACTACATTCATAGTGACCAACTAGGGGATACCTAGTTTCACTCTAAAGAGCTTAGACCCTAAGATAATGCCAAAGAGCACATTTACAGATCTAGGTCCAACTAGGACTTATAAGGTGATGCAACTAATGGGAGGGATGTAAAGTCCATCATGTGTATGAATAATACTCCTAGATTTGTCATACCCATATTTGCGTAATAAATTAATCAATATAATATCCTTAGTGATGACATTCACCCAACACGTAGGGTCAACAAGAACACCTGCTATGGTGTTTTTGTTGATACGTCCAGGGATATATAAGGGAGATGGTTCTTTATTAAAAAAATCAACAAGTCCTGCAAGGTCAAAGTTAACGCAAGGAATCCATTTGCAAGTTGTATAGATGGGATGGATAGAAGTAAAAAGGAGGCTATTTTTTCATACCCCAAACAAGACCCTCACAGAGCCCCCAAGGGTTTCATAACTAAATGGTGACCCACTCGATGTTTCATTTTGTGATGCTTATGGAACCTTCTAGCTATGCCACTAGGGGTCATAGGTTGGGTTGCAAGGCTAAGTGCCTTGCAACACTCACACCCAAAACACTCCTAGGATATGAGGAAAGGGACTTTCAACAATACCAAATAGAACTAAAATGGTTCACGTTGGATTTACCAAAATGTGGAGGGGGACCAACCACACCAAGGCTCTAGGTCATGGAGAGGCGAGGGAAGAAGGCTGCCCTAATCTACCTCGGGTTAAACAACTATTTAAGGTCAAGGATAGAGAATGAAGAGAACTTGCAAGTGCTTCTCTCACTCTACTAACCTGGGAGTTTGGATGGGGCTAAACGAGCAGGCTTCTAGAACCCAAATTGTAACTTGAACAACTCTCTGTCAGAAGACAACAATGCAAGTCATAGATGATAGTGTGACATGCTAGTGTCTCATAGGGTTGTTGGCGTTTGTATGGATAGAAAGTGAAAAAGTACAATAAAAGTACTAGGAATCTATTGACAGCTTAGCAAAGAAAGTTTAAAGTAATGACTAAAGTGGAAAGTGATATAATGAGAGAAATAATAAGGGAAATGACTATGAAACAATAAGAATAAGAAATGAGAGAATACAACTCATGAAGAGTCTAGTTTTCTAGCAAGCTCCACATGAACATGTACATACAGAAAAGCAA
>VDFB02003550.1:110164-134132 GCA_007258455.2 Sequoia sempervirens | reverse complement strand
AATCCCAAAAGGAATTTCATCTCTCCAATCATAGACATCTCTAACTCACTCTGCATCTCATCAAAAAACTTCATGCACAAACCGTCATCTCCTCCAAAAATGATATCATCAACAAAGACTTCAATAATCAAATCTTTATCATGATCAATATTGAAATACATATTACTATTAGCAATACCTTTATTAAATCCAAGCTTCAACAAATACTTTTCAAATATAGCATACCATGCTCTTGGGGCTTGCTTGAGTCCATATAGTTCTTTCTTCAACCAACAAACCATATCTCTCTAATCAGTCAATTGAAATCCATCAAGTTGCTCCACATACACTTCTTCCAATTCACCATTTAGAAATGATGACTTCACATCCATTTGATAAACCTTGTATTTTTTGTAAGCAACGTAAGCAATAAATAGTCTCACAGCCTCAATCCTAGCAATAGGGGAAATTTTTTCTTCAAAGTCATTTCCTTCCATCTGAAAATATCCTTTACACACTAGTCTTGCTTTGTTTCTAACAACTTCACCTTACTCATTCAGTTTGTTTCTAAAGACCCATTTAGTTCAAATTACATTTTTTTCCTTAGGTCTAGGAACAAGAATCCATGTATCATTCTTCTCAATCTATTGTAGTTCATCTTTCATTGCTTCCACCTAATGCTGATCTTTGCATGCTTCATTAACATTAGTAGTCCCAGTCTTTGAAATCAAATAGTATTCTTCTACAATTTTTCTCCTAATCTACACACCTTTGTTCTTATCACCTATGATCTGATCTTCTAAATGATTTAGTATTACATACCTTGGATTCTTAGAATGTTCTTGAACTGTAGGCTCTTGTGATCTCTCTTTTGCACTTTCACTTGTTCCTTCCTCTTTATTTTCTTGATTCAGTAAAATGATTTGAACTTGATTTAAAATTTGAACTTTCTTTCCTTTATTTGAACTGTCATTCTGATCATCTGAATCATATCCAGAGGTTCTGGATGGTCTAGCTATGTCTTCATCAACCTTGACATTTTCACTTTCAACTACTTTCCTCAATCTCTTATTGTAGCAGCGGTAGGCCTTGCTTTTAGTAGAATAACAAAGAAAGATTCCTTCATCACTCCTAGCATCAAACTTTCCTATATCTTCATCTCTTTTGATATAGCATTTACTCCCAAAGATTTTGAAGTATCTAATAGTAGGTTTATGGCCATACCATAGCTCCTAAGGAGTATTACTAGTATCACCTTTGACTTGTACCCAATTGAGTGTGTAAATAGCAGTACTCACAACTTCTCTCTAGTAGATATGAGGAACATTTCCTTCCATCATCATAGTTCTAGCAAGCTTCTTCAATTGTCTTATTCTTCTTTTCCACAACTCCATTTTGCTAAGGGGTCGGTAGGGCAAATAATTGTCTATTTATTCCACTTTTTCACAAAAAGAATTATACTCACTAGAAGTGAATTCACCTCCTCTATCTAATCTCAAACATTTAATCTTCAAACCTATCTCTATCTCAACCATAGCCTTAAAAATCTTGAAATTCTCCAAAGCTTTAGATTTCTCCCTTAAGAAAGTAACCAACATCATTTTGGTATAATCATCAATAAGTAACATGAAATACCTATATCCTTCTAAACTTCTGACTCTAGAAGGACCACACAAGTCAGTATGCACAAGTTCCAAGATTTCATTTGAACAATGTTGTTTTCTTTGAAATGAAACTCTAGTTTTCTTCCGTAACTAACATTCCTTGCAAATAGCATTAGTAGGTTTTACCAACTTAGGAAGATCTCTCACTACCTGAGTAGAACTTATCTTGATAATATTATCAAAGTTTACATGACACATTCTCCTATGTCACAACCAACATTCATCAACTTGAGCAATAAGACAACTTTTACTAGTAGCACTCAGGTGAAAGATATTACCTTTTGTTTTTGTAGCTAATGCAATCGCATTTCTGGAACTTTCCAATAGTCTACACTTTCCATCCTTGAATTGAAGATTGTATGCATTTTCAACCATCTTTTCAACACTTAAAATATTATGCTTCAAACCTTCCACATACAAGAAAACATCAGTATTATTCCTACCATCAAGAGAAATGTATCCTCTGCCATGGATTACACTTGCTTTGTCATCACCAAATCTTACAACACAACCATCATACTTTTTCAAGCTCACAAAATTACTTTTATCACGTATCATGTGATGAGAGCATCCACTGTCAATCACCCATTCATGTTTCTCTTCAACTTGATCAGCTAGGGCTTTGTCCACATTCATAAAATTAGCAAATTCAATAGGGGTGGGATTATTTTCCTTGATAGCAAAAAGTACCCATTCATCCTCACTTACATTCCCTTTATCAGATTCATCATTTGTTACACCTTCATCAATAGAATAATAACACTTCCTTTGAAATCTAGGCTTGTTAGGTCTTCACTTAGGAACTCTTTCTAGACACCTTGATGTAAAATGACCTATCTTATTGCAAGAAAAACACTTAATATGTAACTTCCCTTTATATTTACCTTCTCCTTTGGCTTCTCTCTTGACAATAATTGCTTCAAGCTTGTTCAGTTTTCTCTCTTCTTCTTCAATATCTCTCATTTCCTCCTCATCCTTGAATATCTTTCTAGAGGAACTTTCTCCCAGGTCATATCTATATTTATCCCTTCCATAGGTAGTAGCCTTGAATGCATATTTTGTCTTAGGAAGAGAATCACCAAATTCACTCAACTCAAAAGCAATAAGCTTACCAATCAACACATGTCAGGTTACATTTTTTATAGTCCAGAGCTCCTCAATAGAAGTAGCTTTGACTTTGTATGCAACAGACAAGGATCTGAGCACTTTAGCAACAATCTTTGATTCTTCCAATTGTCCACAAGCACATTTGATACCACACACAAGTTCATTCACTCTTTGCATGAAAGAAGTAATGTTCTCATCATCACCCATTCTCAACATTTCATATTTCCCTTTCAAACTTTGCAACTTAGCAATCTTCACATTAGCATCACCTTCATCACAAGTTTCCAACTTTTCCTAGATTTCATAAGCAATATTCAAATCCATAACATTTGTAATCTCAGAATCAGTTAGAGCACTCAACAATGCTTCCTTAGCCCTAATATTGTACCTAGCATCCTTAATCTCAGTAGTAGTAGAAGGACCATTATGTGGGACAACATACCTATTCCTTGTAATGTTCCAGTAGGGTTCACCAATGCATCTCAAATGACACTCCATTCAAGTCTTCCATAGAGAATAATTTGTTCCATCGAATCTTAGACTATCCTTCTTATATGTCACCATCCCAGATCACCTCAAGCTATTAAAATTCTTCCAAGGAACCTGCTCTGATACCAATTGTTGGAAACACAAGGGTAGCCAACTGAGAGAGGGGTGAATCAGTTGTCACAAAATTTAAACTTATTAAACTTATTAACCTTATTCTCAAGTTTGATTAATAACCATGAAAGCATAAATCATCAACACATCAAAAAAACACATAACACCAATATTTTTTATGTGAAAACCCTATTAGGGAAAAACCATGGTGGAGGTCAGTCCACAAGATTATACCCTATTAAAAGTATAAAGAGGAATAAATAGGGAATGCACATGCATTCAGGAACACTACCTAGATCTCACTACTTGAATACAACAAGGCTTACTACCCAAAGGATTACACACTATCTTATGGAAACATTCAGATTACATTCGTAAGATTTTTAACTGAGAAAATAACATCTGTTAATGCCTGATTATAGTTTTGGTTAAGCACATGAACACTTCTTCACACTTTGCTCACTCTTCTTCACACTCTGCTTCTTCCTTCAAATGATTAGGAAATTATTCACACATCTCATATACGCACATGCTTTCAAATGGAATAAATAATCACTTATATATATCCACAACAAGAGATTACACCGCTACATGTTAGCTTCAACAAAATAATAAAACATATGCAAACTGTCGGCCCAAAACAATAAATAATTTTCAATGTGAATTAACCAATGTTATCCACAACATAATGAAGACACAAAACAACATCCTCGAACACAAAACACCCTAAAAAATCATTCCATGAAGATCCACGACATGCTACAATTACCCTATCAGCCATGAACATGAAAAAAAGGAACACACAAGAGAAAATAACCAATCACGAGTACAACAATCAATGCAGATGTGAAACATAGATAGAGAATGATCTAGAAACATCTACAAGCATCATGAATCATTAGAGAAGCATCTACAACAACTGAACTTCTAGAATCACAACATGTTCATTCAGGAACACGAACTAAAGCAACATAATGACTTTCAAAACACAACTGCTCATAACTCAATCAAATCTTCATGCAGATCTCTAAAACTTGACATGGATAAACTAGATATACTCAACAACAAACCCTTTAATCCACAACCTTTGATCATCAATGTACTTAGCTAACTAACAGGCTGAACTTCACATGATCACTAACAACCTCCAACTTATTCCATTACAATTTTCTCAATATCCTCAACATATACAACATTTAAGACATTAATGCCAATAGTGTTGACATCAATGAAAACCACATATCAGCAACATCCAACACCATCGTACATTTGAACTGAGCCTATCCATAGAATAGGAATCTGAGAAGAGTCTCTAACTGCAATGTGAGTAGTGTGACTATCAGAGAGAGAATCAAGAAGATCCACATCATGAGTCATGTGATGTGAGGAACCAAAATCAAGAATCCAACTATAATGGGTAGAGGAAAAACCTCTTATTGCAAGGGCTTTTCCTTTTCCCAATGAAGAAGACTTCAACATAGACATGTTGTGATTCTTCATAGCTTCCTCCAATGTTGCAAGCCTTGCAAAATAATGTGCATCATTATGCCTTGACTTTCCACAAAAATAATAATTTTCCTTCTTCTTAGACTTGGAAGATGATTCTCCTAAGTTAGAAGAAGGAGGAGATGTAGAATTCTAATCATTCTTCTCCTTAGGCTTGGGGGGATTCTCACCACCTTGAGGATAATCTTCTTAGGCTTCTTCTTATTATTACCCTTTCCCTTAGAAGACTGAGCCATTAGGGCATGACTCTTAGGAAGAGAATCCATCTAGATAAAATTGGATTTCTCCCAAGCCAATCAATCACAAAACACCTTAGAAAAATGAATCTGATAAGTATTTCCTATAGTGTCCATGGTAGAATAGAAGGTGGAAGCAAATACTAAAAATGTACAACACAACTTAGATAGGATCAAGAAGATACACTCTTTATCTATCTTGGCACGACCACATCCTTTCAACTGTGACATAATCAACTTGCACTATGCAAGAAAGTCTTGAATAGTTGGAAAGGCATATGAAGAGAGAGAAGTGAGATCAACTTCAAGCTGCAAGATCCTAAACTAATTGACCTTTCCATACAACTCAACAAGCTTATCCCACACGTCTCTGGCTATTGTACACTTTGTAATATGAAACAACAGATTATTAGAATCATGGAGGGCTATGAATCCTCTCACCTCATCCATTTTGTTGTGATGGAAAAAATTCTCAAAATATTTAGTGAACTCAGGTTGTTTGGCATCTAACATTTTCCAAAGACCCCTAGATCACAACAATTGTGTCATCTTAAGCTTCCATGTGTGATAGTTGTTCTGAGTGAGTGGGTCAATCTTTGGTTCTTCCATGGTGTGCAAATGAACATATATAGACCAAAATGCTACTTATACCCCCCCAAAATGAATAGAAAAAACAATGTGCAATTTCCTAAAATAAACTTTTGCCAAAAAAACACCAAATTGAAGCAAGATATTGTCAATAGATAGCAAAAAAAATTGCTACAACACTTGCAATAGATGGAATTTTTTTAAAAAAAAGAAGAGCACCTCTTTTGTACCATGCAACAAAATCACCAAATGACACCACCAAACTCTCCACACAAGAATAAGTCTCCCATGCAGGCAGAAGTCTCAACACTATCTGAAAAGAGATAGCAATTCCACACACGAGCCTTAACTCAAACAACAAGTTAAGGGTGCCAATAAATAAAAGGACTAGTTTTAATGTACTCTTCACCAATGTGGGATTAAAATCCCAAGTTCATGGCAACACCTAAATGCACGATCCCACCTCCAAAACACACAGTGACCTAAATTAATATTTCAAGGAAACTTTAGAAAAATTCCCAACAATTATGAAAATACCCCCGTGCAAGATTGCAAAGAGATCTTTCATGCCTCAAATAGCGTCCTCAAATCACTTGCCAAAGATTACTCTTCAAGGACAAAAAAATAAATTCCTAGCAAGAGATGCACCTCGAAGAAGAAAAAATAGGCCTCCAAATGCAAAAAAGACAATTGCTCCAATCACCCTTGCAAAAGAGGATGGACGTCAACAAAAAAATGTAGCCAGAGATTTCTCCTTTGCAAAACTAATCATTTCCTCCTTTAGCAAAAAAAATGCACCAAGCCTAGACCAAGGAGTGGTTCCCCGCCATAGCAAATCCAAGAATGGACTAGCTGAGTAAACAACAAAATGGTTCTTTTCAAATAGAAAAGAAAATCGTCCCCTCCAAACTAATATTTGCAACCACCAATCACCGCAAAAATTAGTGCAAATCTACAAAGAATATGGGCTTCAAAAAAAATGCCAAATTGATAAGATTGACCTCCAACAATAAATTAATCAAATGCCAATAAATGGTGATTCAAATGCATCATAATTTAACATTAGCCTAGCACCACCAACAAAAGGAAATTGATTCTTCAAAAGCACCAAAAGAGTACTCCTTCAATGCATAAAATATCCTCCACCAATCAGCAAAGCCTCAATTCTTTCTTGGAAAAAACTCTCAGCCTAGAAGGTGGTTGTAGTAGAACTGCTCTGATACCATGTTGAAGTACCTAAGAGAAACTACACACCAAAATAAACCTTCACGAAAAGAGACAAGTAATAGGATAAGCTATTTCACCAAAAGTAAAAATGAATGCATTGAGACGTGATTATACATAATGTACAAAAGTGCCTTATAGAGGCATGAAAACATGTGACGGGTGCACAACTACCCAGCATAGGAAAAAACCACCTAGTGATTAAATAAATTAAAAAAAAAAACTACCCCTAAGTTAACTTAAGAAAAATGTGAATGGTAAAACCATTCAGTCTAACACCAAGCACATAAGGGGGAGCTAAACCTAATGTGAAAATTTGTCCAGGGTGACAATTTTTTATGCTAGAATTTCTTCCCTCATATTTCATTTAGAAATGAGAAGATTTATTGCATACATTATTAGTTTTGTTTCTTCCTAATGGGAGGAATGTTGTTCGATAGGATTTTATCATCGTTTGTAATCATTATTATGTATCTGCCATCATTGCAAGATATTATGTACATTGAGGGGGGGCTATATGGTCTCCCTTCTTGTCTCTTATTGGGGGAATAGTTACTCATTGTTTTTTATGCTTGTAATTCTTATAGAGATCATTTTGTATTTTCTCTCATTTGTAGAGAATTTTTTCCTATGGATTTTTTGGGTATGTACAGGATCATGATGGGCCAAAAAGTGGTGATATGTAAGTGATATGATGGCCCATGTGGCTAAGGACTTCTTTTTTTACCCAAAATTGATGAAACGAAAAGGGTTTTTAAAGGATATTCTTAGCTTTCTACCAATATAAATTATGCTTTACTTTGAATTTAATAAATAATTATTATTCATTTTCTATTTGAATTATGACTAAAGTCCTAATTGATAGGCTAATTGAAAAAATCTATAGCTTTCAAATGGTATCACATTTTTTGAATCGAAACATGTCACATTTTATGCTTCACATACTATAGGATTAAAAAAGAATTTCATGAAGTTTGACCAAGTTAAGGTGGTCAGACATATGAGTTTTATATTTTTTAAAAGTTGTAATAAAAAATCATAATTAATTATTTACTTGGAAAAAAATTACAAAAAAATATGCATCACATCGTCACATGAATCCTCTATTTATATCTAAAATATTATAAAAAATATTATCATTTTATTATGGTTGATTGGTGATGGACACCTACTTCTTATTTTTTCCTTGAAATTTAAGTACTCGCATTGAAATTTCAAATTTTCACAAAATAGATTTTTTTTATTTAATTTTAAATAAACCTAGTAGTTTAGAAACTAGATTCAATTTTCTACAGATTCTATTCTTACATATTTTTGAAATAATATAGATAACTTATTCAAATTTTTATGTCAAGTTGCCTAACTCTGATTTTTTTGAATTTTTTGCCATTTAAGGGCCAGTTTTTTCCATGATGATCCTGCACATACCCTTTCTCCTTTTCTCTAATTTTTTAGAGATTCATTTTTAATGGGTACCTAAAATGGCCTCATATCCAAAAACCATCTTTACACCATTGCATATTTCAATGTTTTTATGTTCTCCCTAAGTTGTAGATTAGGGGGGTGTTGGTGTGTGTAGGGTATATTACCTAGTCGATTTATATTTAAGGTCATATTCATAATAGTTTACTTAATCTCACTTAGGATAAATTACTAGTTTATGTCTCCAATTATAAGATTAAGGAAAATTTCACACTCTTATGTTGTCCTATGTCTCACCTTGTCCTATATAACCAAGGAGTTATCAGTTTAATATCCTTAATATAATATTCATGTATGCATACTCTATATTTTCATCCTTAATAGAAGCTAATTGTTTTCTCATATTTTTTTATCTCATCTACTTTCATTGAAGCTCACATAGAGAATTATATACCAACTCTAACAAAGATGATGATAATAACTAATATTTACCATCTATATATACCAAATTTATGCCTTGGATGTCAACTAGGATAACTTAGCTACCTATATAGGACTATACTAATGATTATGTAATAGAGTTAAGAGTTGATATAGCCACAATATGGCTACTCATAACCTTGTATGACTATAGGATTAAGGGCATACCATGCCCCTCTTTAGAGATTTATTTCCATTAATTTTTATTAACTATAAATACTTTTGAATAATCACCATCCTCCTCCTCATCATCATCATCATTTTATTCATCTTTTTTTTTTTCATCTTGTTCTTATCCTTCTTCTATTTCTTCTTCTTCATCTCCTTCTATATTTATTTCATCTTATTCATCCTCTTCTTTTGATTCTTCTTCCCAAGTGTTCTTGTGATGATCACTTTGCTAGAAATATTTAGAGCCTTGGCTAGAAAATATTCATCAAATCATCACCTTGATATATTTTACCTTTTCATCCATCATTTTCATGATTTCATCCTTAATATTGTTGACCTCCACACTTACATCATACAAGGTTATTGTATTCTTCTCCTAATTGATATATCCTCTTTTTATTGACTTCTTCTAGGATTGGTAATATCCCTTCCCTTTTCTATTGTTGAAACCATTACCATAGTGTGATAAAATAGTTTCTAAGAAATTAAATAAAATAAAAGCAGTCAAAATTTTTACTAAAGCGTAATTCATCCTAGATCTCACTTTCAAAACTAAATGTCTAGTAATTTAGTTGTTTGTAGACATGGGATAAATTTAGTGGAAAACATAACTATCTAATAAATAAAGCAAAAAAAAATTAATGAATAAAAAAAATGTTTTATGTTATTAAGGCTTATGTCTCACTTCATAGAAAAGATATCTAATAATTTCATTGATATGTAGTCCTAGGAGTGAAACCTTTGGAAAAACTATTTTTTTAATCAAAAATTTAGTTTTTATGAAAGTACACCCAAATATATAATTTATAAGCTAGATCATATCGGTCTGTGTAGGATCATGGGGGTCAAAACTAGGCCCTTAAGTGGCAATGAAAATTTAGAAAAACAAAGTTAGGCAGCTTGACATAAAAATTTGAATAGGTTATTAACATAATTTGAAAAATATGTGAGAAAAAAAAAATGTAGAAAATTGAATGTAGTTTCTAAGACACTAGTCATTTTTTAGAAAAAAGTAAATCTATTTGGTGAAACTTTGAAATTTCAATGCAGTAGTACTAGATTTTCAGGAAAAAATAAAAAGCAGTTGTATGTTTGACCAACCTAAGTATAAGCAAAAACTAATATACATTTTTGAAAATTTCAATATAAGTAGAGGATGCATGCTTGGATGTGCCACACTTTTTTGTAATTTTTTTGCAAGTAAATAATTAGTTATGAATTTTTTATTAAAATTTATTAAAAACTATTTTTTTTACCACCATAACTTGGTCAAAAATTTATGAAAATCATTTTTTTTTATCCTATAGTATTGGATGCATAGAATGTGTTGCATCTTTCAGATTAAAAAAAAGTTAAATTATTTAAGAATTGTCTATTTAATTCAAAATTTAAGGCATATCTTATATTGGTGTAAAGCTAAAATTTTCCTCAATAAAACCTTTTTGTTTAAACAAATTCAAATTAAAAAAAGGTCATTAGCCATCTTTTTTTCATATCACCACTTTTTTGATCCCCATGATCTTGCACTCACTCACACATATACTTAAAAATCATTTAAGAAATAGGAAACAACTCACTAAAATTAGAGAGGTTGTGCTTCACAAAATAACCTAGATATTTTTTTTCTAAAAGTTCCCTTGCTTCTTACTGGCATGGTACCAAGATAATCTTATGATATCAATTTTAATGAAACACATTCCACAATAGAATAATATTGTAGAAAACATTATGTAAATAGTTTATAATAATATGCCACTTCAATGTGGATACCCTCAATAGTCTTCAATAAGAACATAATACTCAATATGATGATACTAGCTAACCTCTACCTCCTATACATACCACATTCATTCCTTGAATAAAATTGTAGAAAGCTTGACTATTTATATATAAGACAATATTAAGTATTATAAAACTTAGATAAGAGTTAAGGTAGCCACAAGGCTACTACTCATAACCCTGTGTACCTATAGGATTAATAGCTTATAACATCATAGAGTAAGTATTTTATTTATATTTTTATTTTACTATATATTTTTCAATTATATACTTTATAAGATAAATCATATACTTGAAAACCCTTTAAAGAATAGGAAACAAATCCCTAAAGAGATTGTGTTTCCCAAAATGATCTAGATTTTTTTTCTAAAAATTGCCTTGTTTTTACCCTTGTGGTACCAAGAAAATGTTGTGACATCAATTGTAATAAAACAATTTTCACAATAGAATAATATTATAGAAAAAAAGTTATGCAAATAATTTAATATGTCACTTCAATGTGGATACACTCAATAGTCTCCAATAAGAAAATAATACTAATGTGATGATAATAGCTAACCTCTACCACCTATATATATACCATATTCATTTCTTGAATAAAATTGGAGAAAGTTGAACTATTTATAGATAAGACAATATTAAGTATTATAAAACTTAGATAAGAGTTAAGGTAGCTTGAAGGCTACTGCTCATAACCCTGCACACCTATAGGATTAAGAATTTTCTACATCTTAGAGTATGTATTTTATTTATAATTTTATTTGATTTAAGTTAAAACTAATATACATTTTGCAATTTTAAAACAACTTATAAAACATGTTTTTAGTCAAATTATTTTGTTGTCAAAAGGACTTTCTCTAAAACAACCTTGCTAGAACACATGCAGTTTTTAATTTTACCCCTTGGTTGTTAATTTTTTGAAACTCTACTTTTGAACCACCTTTTCTCCTATTAGAGACATTTTTAGGAAAATCAAAAATATCCTTTGGTAGGTTCATATATATTCAATCCACTTGACTTTAGTTATATATAATTATTTTTTTCATGCACTCAAAATTCAAGTTAATCAAATGGAAAAAATGTTTACTATACAAAAATTGGAGGGCCATCAACCTATATTTTTTAATTCCTTTCAACAATTAAATTATAATGTCAGTTTCTTTTTAAAATATTACAAACATAAATTATTCTTAAAAAGTCATGTTTCATTTGTTTATAACATTTTAAAATTCAAAGCATATATGTCATTTTTAATTATTTCAAGTTACATTGTTGACTTTTGTTTGCTATTTTCTTTATAAAAAGGTGATAACATACTAAAATCTTGCATTTATTATATTATTTGATTAGATTTAGATCACTTAGTTTAGGAAAGTGTCCATTTTTCTCATGTTATTTAGTGAATTTGACTTGAATAAAACACACAACATTCACTTTTACTTGATTTCAAACCACTCTATACACATGTTAAATTCATTGTCATGATCCTTACTTTGACCTATTTAATAAACAAGATCACTACCGTACCAAAGGTTATCCATTCTCTCATCCAAACAAATCCATATCCATAATGGTATCCCACCTCATCCTTATCTACCTTAATTAAAATCCAAATTTTTTACTTTGAAATATTTATTGAATATAGCATTCCTAAATCATTATATGTCTAAATAATTATTAATCAACTTTAATAATCACACAACACAATTGAATTCAGTATAGCTTCAAAATTACATTTATAAATTTAAAATGATTCATTATATTTTTCTATTTAGATTGGATCTATAGAATCATTACAAAATTGTATCATCTTCTAAAGGCGTATGAGACGAGCCTAAACTTTCTTGAGAGAAAGTCACATTATTCTATTTAAATATTAAAAATTAACATCAAAATTTAAAATTTAAAAATTACAAAAAGAAGAAACATTGAAATTTATCTCACTAAATTGGTTTTGCTAGTGGAAGTAAACGTTTCCAAATAAATTTATTGAAGACGCTTGAATAACTGCTGTACACGGCAGAGTACGGTGTATATGCAGTTCAAGCTATTTGGAATGAATCTACACTTTAGATTGTTCAGTTCTGTGAGCCCCATTAGGGGAAGCAAACGCAGCGAGAAGGAATCTATAAAGGTAATGGGATGTTAGCATGATAGCGACTGAACATTCACCGACAATAGGGAGCTACACACGTGTCCTAATTTTGTACGACTGTTTGGAATAATATTCCCATTCAACCCATTCTCTACGAAGAGTACTACAATTATTTCTTGAGATTTGTCCTCATTGTAGAAACCAAAAAAGTTGATGTTAAAGACAGATGTACATCACAACAAACTTAGTGCAAAATCGAACCAAATATTCCTAACGTAATTTTTTTTATGCAAGAATGAAGATATTTCTGAATGGAAAGAAATTATATTATATAGAGATTTTATAGAATAAATTAAGAAATTATGAAGGATTATATATTCATATTAGATATCATTTTTCAATAAAGTTATTATAAATAGAAAGATTCAAAATCAGATTTGATTGTGCCATTTCAATTTAGACGGTGGTGAATGATACAATTAAAGAATATATTAAATTAATTGTTGCATATTTAAATATGTAATAATGTAACTATTGTCTTGTTATTTGTGAATTCATATTTTTAATATATGTATTTTATATTCTAATTTATATTAAAGAGATAACCAATAATATACTATTATTATTTTGATTTTAAATATATATAGTATTTACTTCAAATTTAGATGAAAATATTATTTTATTTATAATATTTAAAGTTTCAAATAACAAATAAAATATTATATTTATTGGGTCAGAGTCTAGTTGCATTGGCTAAAGTATCTTATTATAGCAAAAGCTAACGAGGTCTAGTCTCCCCTTGTCCTTGATTTAGTTTGATTGGTTAAAGCATTCTCTTGCAAACAAGAGGTCATGATGCCTAATCTCACCTTGTCCCCATGGTATTGGTCACGAGGTCTAGTTTATAAGAAGAGATAAAATACAGTCAATAATTTTTCTTCTCTTGATAAAAAACTAAACAATTAATAATAAATACTAAATAATGAAATGGAATAAACTTAGACAAAATCATATCTACTAGACCATTGTGTATGATTTTACTTTAACAAACATCTCAATCCCATTAACATAAATTTATTAAAAGCCAATTCTTCTGACAAATTGTGTGATTTTTTTAACCAGTGAAAAGACTAATTTCATACTAAATATTTAAAGAGCAGTTACACCTTCTCCAAAAAGGATAATAGTACTAGTAGAGTAAGCAAGAAAATCACAGCACGGCAAGTACTAAGCACCAAGAATTTTTAATGGCTGGCTGGTTTTCTAATATCACACCAGATAAATGACAGCAAAAAGTAAAGACCCATATGTTATCTACACGTAAGATTTGGTGGAAGTTGTTCTACTTTGACCTAATTTATCCACTAAATGTATGTTTCATTATAAAGGAATGCATGAATGCAGAGGGCAAAAGAGAAGATAGAAACGTGGAAATGACTCAGTAAACATTTACCTTGTGGTGAGAAGGTTGTATATGGACGTTTTCTGGACGCGGCGAATGGAGTTGAAACAGTTTGTGTGGAGTGTTGGATGGAGACAGTAGTGGAAGAAATAATGGTGACTACAAAGCTATATTTCTGCTCCATCTTAGCGCACTTTGTATAACATAACAGATGACAAAGACAATGATAAGACAGATGCTTGTAATGGCAGACCATGGAATGTTGTCAGAAAGTACAGTTTTCTTTCACTACATCACGTATCATTTCAAAATGCTCATGAATTAAGAAGATGAAGCAATATAATAATATGACACTGCACTTGTTAGTAAATTCATTTCTAAGAAACATAAAGTAGAATGAATTGAATTAATAATATAAAGCTGGAGTTTAATATTGTAGGGATGAAAAGTGGATTTGTTTTTGATTGATTTATTTTTATATGTAATGATTAGTGTATTTTGGTTATATATAAATATTATTTTTGATATTAAAAGGAGGGGAAGGACTTCTGAATTCACAAGTTTAAGTTAAACATACAGAAAATAAAAGGTCATTAAGATTGAGTAGTCAGAAACAAGTAAAAGGAAGTCCACAGACCTCATATACTATCCAAAAAGCATGCAGATCTCATGTACTATTCAAAAAAGTAAAGCAGGCACAAGCCAAAACTACAAAGAAACAGTCGAAACAACAAAACAAAACCTTTTAACTTAATTTAAATATATTTAAAATTGATTAAAAATTAAGACACCAATTTAAAATGTTATAAAAATATATATTAATATTATTTATGCTAATTATTTTATATGTTTTCATATATTATTGTCATATTGCTTTAATTAGAAATTAATAGAAACATAATTTTTTGATATAGTAACAATTATTTACAATTTATATAATATTCATAATAATTTCACTTACAAAAATATTTAACAATGTGACTTTAATACCAACAAACATAAATTAGTATTAACACTAATATATCTTCTTATGGCATCTAAAACTAAATTTACATTAAAATAATTTTAAGTATTTAATAAAATAATTAAATTATAGCACACTTGATAATATTGAAAAAATATCACATACCACATGAATTATCTAATAATTTTTTTTTTTTTCATTATATGAAATGTTGTGTCATTTTTATCTAATCTTGAATATGGTAACAATGTTTATAAATTCTATTTCATTGAATGATTCAATAGATTCACAATTACGGTTGAAACCATGTGACCTACATGTATTGTTCTCATCTTATTGGAAGAAGCATCTAGAAGATGAAAATTTCATTTTAGTGTATGCATAAGATTTTTTTATTTCACAATTTGACTTTATTAATGATATAATTTTCTTATAAGTTGGTCAATTAGGTTTAATGTCATTTTTTTAAAATCTTTACACCCTACTTTTAGTCGTTTTCATCTACACTCTTATGGGTGAAATCACCTTACATACCAATAATATTATGGAAAACTTAATGTTTGGAGGTTATTGGACAAAAACTTGTAAATGTTCACCACACATCAAAGGTAATTTTTGAAAAAAAAAATTCACTTATACCCACATTATGGAATAGGCTTAACTAAGGCTTCACCATTTTTTTTGGTGGGTGATTGAAGATGGAAAATAGGTGGAATATTATCAAATTTATTTTAGATATAGGTATTATTACTATGTTTATTATCAAATTTCACATTGCTCTAAGAATTAATCCAAAATGATGGCATCCTCGTGCATACCTACTTGGTAAGTGGTTGCTAATATTTATAATTAGACTATTACTTTGAATGATCCTCGTGAAAAAATGATGACCTAAGTTCTTCTAAAAACTATTGTTGCTAAAGTATCTAATTCAACTTCAGATATTATGAATGCTTCATAAAAAATAATTCAAAGAATGGTACTAATGAGAGGGGAACTTCCCCATCTCTTAAGATGGATTTATCTATTGATTCATCAACTACAAAAATTTTGCATTGGTACAAAAAGAGAAAGGGAAATTATCCTACTTTAGTCTATGTAGAGAATATAACCTCAAAGAAAAATAGTGCATAATCAAGCACTATTAGATGACCTAGATTCGACTTCTTTAGAAAAATATTAGATGGTGATAAAAAAAGGATTACATGCAAAATTATAGACTTGATGGCTCATAAATATTTTACAATAAAAAAACATGCATCTAATTGTAATTTATCCTTCACAATAAAAGAAAGATTGATATCTCTTAAGAAATTAGATATATTTTTATTCATTATTTTATCACTCTAAATATTTTATTTTAAATATATTTATTTCATCTCCACTCACTATGACTTAATATATCCTATAATTTAAAAGAATTAAATTCAATGTATAACAATAACAATATGAAAATATAATAAACAATTTTATTCTTTTATTTCTATAGGTATATCAATAAAATAAGTTCCACATAAACCAAATTATGATTACAAATATTTGTTATACTTAAAAATATATAGCAAATAACATAATTAATTGAGTATCATTTCTCTATCTTAACCATTAACACAATTAAAAGAAAATTAGTTAAAATTAATAATATTATAATTATCTTAATAAAAATTTCAATGAGATGAGAAATATTATTTGAGATTTATTTTTTAATTAATTATTTATTATCTAATTTAAAAAAAAAAAACTTATTTACATTATAATTACTCTAATAAAACAATTTTCATGAGAAAATATATTAATTAAACACAATGGATCAAAAAATTACTCTTATATTTTTAGAGTTTATTGAATTTATTATAATTATTAAAAATTAATTAACCTTTATTTAAAAATAAAATAAAATAAAATAATTATATTCAAAGTAAATAAAATAGTTAAATCAATAGTGATATTTTTATACACTTTTTTTGTTTGGAAATACACATTTCACATCATTTGATCAATAATTCTAGAACCATAATCGACTCCAATTTATCCCATTTGAGAATCTCTAACCCCTTGTGTCTCTTTTGTGGACAACACAAGTCTTTCAAAAACCTTTTCTAGTTTTTTCCTAGAGTCAAGATTGTTTGGAACTAGATAAATGATTTTTGCAAGCCATTTAGATTATAACCTTTTTATTCACATATGGTTCTTTTAGGGGATTGGCCTAACATTCCCACAAATTCAATCTAATATGTCATGCTTTCAAGGTGGATATTCTATTCAACATATGGAAAGATAGATTTTTTTTTTTTTTTTTTCTAATTATTCTATGGATCATCAGTTTTCTATATGGTAAACCTATAGTTTTTACTAATTTTTTACTACAAATTCAAGAGAAAGTCAATAAATTTTCACTTCAGCTATCTCACTTATAGGTCTTCTTAGATCAATGGGATTATGACCCTTGTGTTGTCACTAGAGTTCCTCTATCTCCCTCCTCATTTAAGGATTTCTCCTCTCCTTGAAGGCACCACCATGGCCATAGCTTTTCTACCCACAAAATCTAGGATAGTCATTGACATGATTCTCCTCCTACTATTAGGAGGGGCTATTCACGACCTACTATTTAGTACTCTACCTCTCTACCACTTATAGGAGGAAATTTTTGATGGCTTATGGGAGGCACTAGTATATGGTTTGACTCAAATAAATTCCCGTAACTAACTCATGTTATTTCTCTTAGTCATGCAAATACCAAAAAAAGTCAAGATGATAATAATAAGGAAAAGGATAAGTTTGGTTGGGATCCTCCTATGACCACTCTGAACTAGGCTAATGTATGGAAATAATTAGATACTTTGGATTCTCCTCCTCCCCCTTTTCTCTACCTCTCATCGTGTAGTTTTTTTATCTTCCAAGTTGCTAACCTATTTATACTTTAGGGGTGTGACTATTTTCACCTTGCTTTTTTTTAAAATATGTGTAACACTAATTTATAAATAAGAATATAGAGACTTTTTCATAAAAAATAAAAAACAAAAATTTATTTTATAATATTTTTGAAGTAAATAAATAGTTTCTAATTAAATAAAAATAGATAAATGAATAAGTTTATAGAAATGATGGACAAAAAAGGTGTCAAAAGTGGTTTTTTTTCAAAATATAAATATAAACATCCAGATGAGTAATTTGATATGCATGCATGAGAATTTGAATATGTAATCAAAATTAAATTAATAGTTTCTAAACTATTAACTTATTTAAAAAATAAGTAATAGTAAAAGAGTCAAATATTGTTTGGACATAAAAATGTTCTTATTTTTATCACCAAAATATAGCATAGTGTTCATCTTTTTTTTTCCTATATTTTTATTTCATTTAGTATTTTTAAACCATTTATTTAAATATAGAGTTAAGAGTGAGCAATAGAATTTAAGTATATTATTTTCTGTTTTATAGTTTTTTTTTTTTATAATTTTTTTAAAATGATTTATTCTAAAGTTGGATTACTATAAAACATAACATACATTCTTATGTGAATCAAATGGAAAATTAAAAGTCCAATCTTTAAGGCTCGTTATTCAAACATATTCCAAATGAAGAAAGAGAAGGAAAAACTATAAGTGCATTATATAATGTGAGTGCATTAGATAATATATTTATATTTTCAAAATGTGTTTTTTTTATGCTTTAAATACATAATTTTGTTTTGTGGGACATAAAATAATATTGTGTATTATGTTCAATAAAAGGTTGTTTAAGAAAATATGATAACATTTTATAGAATATAAAACATGATTACATTATGACATGAAATTTACCAATCCATAACACGATCATATTTTGACTAAAATCACTAATTTGGTTACTTTTTTGTCTCTCAATTCTATGAGCTTGGTTCAAATAAAATATAATAATTCTTAATCAATTGTAAACTAAAATAGAATTATTTAAGACTAATTTCCAATTAAATGTACTATTCTTAATGTCAAGAGACATTCAACAATAAAATTAACATGATTATGTACCTAAAAATTAAAATATGACAATTTTAAAATAATATAATTTTTAAATAATTATAAAATAATAGAAAAATATCAAATAAAATAACACTTAAATAAATAATAACCTAATACTAATATATCTCCCCTACTTTATAATGTATTTAAGATGTATATGTTAGAAAATAGTTGCTTGTTATTTTTAGTTACCCTCTAAATTTTTTGATATAATACATTATAGAAAATATTAAACTTAAATTAAGATTAATGTTTTATGTTTACTTGTGAAATAAATAATTTTTAATGGTAATTGTGAATAATTATTATGTAATATTATGTTTATGAATGGAACTTAATATGTTGAAATGTTTATTAAATTAATTTAAGAGAAGATATGAGTAGAAAATATGATATAAAATAATTTGTATGAAATAAACAAAACAATAAAATATTTGATCATACTATTATGAGGTATATTAAAATAAAAAGTTAAGATGTGAGAATTTTTCCTACACTAATATAATAGAAGAAATGAATAGAAAATATCATCTAAAATATTTCTTTAAGAAATAATGCATAATTAAATCACTTGTCATAATGTTCATGGAAAGTCCTTTAAAAAATGAATCTCCAAACTCCAAACTAATATATTAACTAGCATCAATATTGATTACTATACAATCCAAACAAGGAAACTTCACAATATGGTGTATAATACAACCCAAACAAGGAAACTCCAGAGAAATACATGGGGACATATATTTGGACTTATTAATAACATAAAAATAATTAAAAAATACATTGTTAATTTCATCCCAAACACCTAATAAATAGAGAAACTAGTATATGAAACTACCAAAGGGTAAATATAAAATATTGAAAAAGTACCAGTCAAAAGTGTTCTGAAATGTCATAATCAAATTCCAAAGCTGAAATCTCAAAAGAGTTTGAATGATAAATAAATATAACTTATTTCTTACTCACATTAGAAGAATATATTACATGTTATAATTATATTTTTTATTTGAGCACTCTAATTTGTGTTATTAAAACCTTGCAAAGATATTTTAGTATAGTCATATTTAAATTATCGATCAAAATATGTAACGTTCTCTTATAAATCTCTTGTGTTATAAATGCTCTTACATCATTTATTTTGAGGAATTTAAGATTGAACCCATTTTTTATTAAATATTTCACAAAAGTCTATATCCCATTTAATAACTTTCATAACTAAATATAACCATTTTAATTTAAAAAATATAAAATTAATATTTAAAATATAAAATTAAACATCTTTCCTAACAAAATTATAATATTTATCATTAAAAATTTTACAAATTAATTAATAAACTTATTAAAAATTAACTTTTCCAAAATTAACTTATCAACATGAAAAAATAATAATAAATATCTTTCTAAAACAATAGTATTCTCAATAACCTTTTATTATTAAAATATAGATATTCCTACCATAAAAATCTTTTTCTATAAAGCACTAAAATTTGAGTAAAAGTATCTTTATGATCTTGTCAATGAACGCCTATTATTTGTTTGAAATTTATATAAAAAAATATATATTTCTAAAACAATAGTACTCTAAATAATCTTTTATTATTAAAATTTAGATATTCCTATCATAAAAATCTTTTTCTATAAAGCACTAAAATTTGAATAAAAATATCTTTATGATCTGAACTTCTATTATTTGTTTAAAATTTATATTAAAAAATTCATTAAGGTGTAACTTGTGATGCTATACTTGATGGAGTTACTAGAATCTCCTTTTTCAAGAGGTTGGAGTCACACAAAGACTCCATTTCATTTATAAATTTTAATAAAAGTACATTCCCTTTTTAATAAAGTACCCCCACTCCCATTTATTTATAAAGTCTGATTGATGTACTATTCTCAGACAATCCACAATTGTCTCCCCTTATTGACAAGATTTGACAAAAGCTTTCCCAACAATCTTACTGCATGGTATTCGATGGACGTTTCACATCAATTCTGCATGCTGAAAGGATTTAGTTCACCGTCCACCTTCTATCACGCCAATCATATACATGAACAATCCATGATTTCTGCAACTAGTTTTCCTCACTTTTATGATTTATTATGTTTGAAATACCTTTGTCTGCAACAGCTTCCCCACCAGCTTCCATATTTTCAGGCTGGTTCTTGTCAGTATTAGATTGACAGGTGGGAAGCATTTCTGAGCTAGTTAAAGCAGGGACCTTTATGTCCTTCACTTTGCCCCACAAAACACCATACAATCCCATTACTATCACCACTCCTCCCACCACGCTGCAATGCATAAAATTAAATGAAAACAACTTGCGTGTTATGTTATAGTACTTATATTCAAACAAAAGAGAAGAAAAAACAAACCTGCCCAAGTAGATTCTCTGATGAAGAATAATGGAGTCCATGATTGCTGTAATTATCATAGTCAATGGAATGAATGCAGTAGCGAATACAGGTCCTTTTGTCTTCATACATAGTCCTTGAAAATAATATGCAATCCCTGTTCCTATCACTCCCTGAATTCATTAAAAACATCACGTTCCTGTATTTAAATGTTCGGTATCTCAAATATTTTATGTAAGATAGGATTAGATTTAAACAATATATTTTAAGCTTTGATTTGTTTAAGTGATTCATCGAAATTACACTAGTTTCACTAATAAGATCCCTTATTAGTGTGATTTAAGATGAGCGATCTAAACCAAGCCACACAAAATAATAAGATCCCTTATTAGTGTGATTTAAGATGAGCGGTCTAAACCAAGCCACAAAATAAATTAAAGGAAGAGGTCAAGTCAATTGTTTACGTAGGGAGATGTCCAACTTACAGAATACACAGCTGTAACAAGGTTCATGTCGAAACCAACTGCCCAGGCAGATGGACGTCGTTCAATAGCCAAGGTTATTACAATTGACTGTAACGAGCCCATCAAGCATATTAAGGTGACAAGGGACAGTTGTGCAGGATACTTCTTGAGAACTGAAGCCTGATTCCATGAATGGTACAGATTGAATTAAGCTTGAACAACAAGGCCTAGAATATATATGATATGTTTGTTTTATTGATTATAAATGATAAGTAGAATTAGTTACCTGAAAAACAAACAAGCATGCCCAAGAAAAGGTTGACGTAATTAAACACAGGCATCCTTTGAGCATATCTTTATTAATATTATGAGAGGCAGAAGCATTTGAAGAATGATAATGGCCATGTGACGACCAAGGCATGGGTACAATAGATCCTTTGTACAATGTCATCAGCATTGCTCCACTCACACACACTAGTGTTCCCACTATCTTTGCTTGACTGCGTATCTTTCGAATTCTTATCTTCTCCATTCTACATAATGCAACAAACTTTAATTCTATGATGTAAAATACTTAATATATAGCAGAATGCAATAGTATTAAGTGATTACCTGAATATGAGAGCAATCACAAAAGTAGTGGCAGGAAGTATGTTATTTAATGCAGCTGCGAATGTGGGAGAAGTAAATTTCAAACCCAAGTAATAGAAATTCTGATCAAGTACAGGCCTGCCAATATAAAGTTCTCTTCCATTAGAAGCCGTGCTAATTATGATAAAACAGGTAAGGGTAGAAAGGAAAAAATCAAAGAAACCTGCATATTTACCCCAACAAACCAAGAGCAAAAATCTGACAAAATATGATAAAAGTCATTTTGGGTCTCAACTTCCTGCAATTCAATTCATTGGGACAGGCTATCAATTAAGCACATATAGCTAAGAAACAAATAAAAATCTTTATAGTGTAAAATAGTTTGTTTACGTAGATAAATAAATACCTTTCAAGGAAGAAAGCAAAAGGAGCAAGGGCAACTGTGGCAACGATGTGTCTGTAGACTACCAGAACAAAGTGATTCATTCCATTGTTAAGAGAAACCTTAGTAATTATGGCCATCCCTGCGTACCCCAACTGCAAGCTTGCCATTGCTATGTAAGGCTTTGCTTTATCAAACATCTCCATTCCTATTGAAATAAGTTATTAAGAATTCTTTTTAAGAATTCCTTTCTCTAAGAACAACTATGTTGTGCTTCACTTCAAGCACAATGTTTGCATGGTTACAAATAAATCAACTTTTATTGACAAACAAGATTCGAAGAAGGCACAAAACAGGGGGAAGCATCTTTTAAAGCATTAAACTTTTGTTTCCCTTTGACCCAAAGTATTCTCATGAGAATGACAAGCATTTAATAATTATGTAATTGAAATACATAGAGTAAAAACAAATGAGAGTAAAGCAATATGAAGATATGTGAAAATGACTCAGTTAGCATTTGCAATATGGAGGGGAACACAGCATACAGTTTTTCCCTCTTCCTGGACGCGGCAAATGGAAAAAAGAAATTGGCTGTAAAGAGTGTTGGATGTATAGAGCTGTGGAGACATTAGTGGTTGTTAAATTCAATATTCTTCTTTATAGAGATTATATAAAGGCAAAAACAATGACAACTCGCAAGACAATGGATGCACCAACTGGCACACTATGGAATTTTATCTTAATTATGTCCCAAATTATAATTTTCTTCACTATGTCTATAAACTTCAAATGCAATATCATTTTAAAATACTGGAGAATCAGCAAAGAAATCATTTCAGTACGCTCAAGAAATGAACTTTGGAATTATTTCATATTGTATAAGGACACTTGTTTGTTTGTAGCCAACATGTAAAGTGGGAAATCATAACCCATTATCAATAATCTAGGGTCCAAAATCTCC